>JAVSBS010009307.1:99100-109673 GCA_033124195.1 Coracias cyanogaster | reverse complement strand
CTCTTACATAATCCCATTCTTTCTGAAGGACTTAGTTATGTTGATCTCAGGATCACAGAATAGTTGAGGTTGGAATGGAACCTCTGGAGATCATCTAGTTCAATCAGATCATCCTGCTCAGAGCCAGGTCACTTAGAGCAGGCTGCTCAGGACTGAGTCCAGTTGCATTTTGAATATCTCCAGAGATGGAGACTCCACAACTTCTCTGAGTAAGACGCTCCAGTGTTTGATCACCTTCATTGTAAAAAAGGGTTGGGTTTTTTTCAATTTAAATAGATTTCTTGTATTTCAATTTGTACCCCTTGCCTCACATCCTTTCCTTGGATACCAGTGAGAAGACTCTGGTTCCATCATCTTTACACCCTTCCATCAGATATTTGTGCCTACTGATAAGATTTGCACAAAGCTTTTTCTTCTCCAGGCTGAACCCACCCAGCTCTCTCAGCCTTCCTTCATATGAGAGGTGCTGCAATCCCTTAGTCATCATAGCAGCTCTTCTATGGACTTCCTGCCGTCTGTCAGGAGCCCAGAACTGGACACAGCACTTCAGTTAGTGCTGAGTAGAGGAAAAGAATCACCTCCCTTGACCTACTGGCAATGTTTTTTCTTCTGCAGCCCAGGGTACAATTGACAACCTTTGCCACAAAGATACATTGTTGGCTCATTCAACTTGTTGTCTAGCAGATCTCCAATGTTCTTCTTTTAAAGCTGCTTTCCAGCCAGCTGGTGCCCAGCACGTACTAAAGTATGGGGCTACTTTTCCTCAGGGGCAGGACTTAGTGTTTCCCTTGGCTTAACTCCATGAGCTTCCTGTTATGGTCCATTTCTCCACCCTGTTGAGGTTCCTCTGAATGGCAACACAATCACCTGCCACTCCTGTGAGTTTTGTATCATGTGCAAACTTGCTAGGGGCGGTACTCTGTCCCATCACCCAGCTAGTTAATGAAGATGTCTCATATTATTTCATAGAATCGTAGAATCATTTAGGTTGGAAAAGACCTCTAGGATCATCTAGTCCAACCTTCGTCAAATGCCTCTCTAACCCCTAGACCATGGGTCAATATTTGACCCATTATTGACCCTTGAAAGGAAACAACTGGGTTTTTTTTGTGAGCTCTCCTCAGTTTAGTCTGTATTGTTTTGTTCTCAGAGCTCATTTTAGTATTATGCTGAACCGAAATGCCTTGTTACCGCTAATCAGAAAATTCTGTATTAGCCTTACTGTTAAAAAAAGATCTAAGACACACATGTAAATTCTTGAACGTTTAGTAAAAGTTGATCTGCTGGCCTCCCCCCTGCCAAAACCTCCCACCTTGAAAAAGTCTTCTTTTTACGCATGAGTGGTAATTTTCATTAAATTTGGGATATTAACTTCTTTGATGTCATTGAGGCTAGTCAGGCATATCTCCCTTGGTAGGACATGGGGAAAAATGGACACTTCCAGGATGTTAATAATTTCATCCTGTATTACTTTTTTAAAATAGATTATGTCCACAAAAGCATACAAATATCTGGTTTACTTCATTTTCTCTAAATAAAGCCTAGAGCAACTAAATGAGCTGTAGACTTCTATACTGAATATGTGTGAAATAAATGAAATAAATCACATTTACTGAAGAAGCCAAGTGATCACACACACAGAAAACATCTAAACTTCACTTCTCTAGTAAATTACATTAAGTCTCAGGCATTTATAATGTGTCTGTATGACTGGAATTGCTAAAATAAATACAATTCATTATCTTTCTTAAAATTTTTATGCCAGGTCCCTCTCATCAGTCATAAGCTACTTGTTGCCATATTACAGATATGTAAAGCTCCTCTTTGTTTCCTGACATTCACCCTTCAGATTCTGACTGTGACTTCCTCAGTCCCTGATGATGATGACTTTCACCTTTGAGCTGGTAAATCTTCAGCATCTTTGGTTTTGTTATGAGAAAGTAGTCAGTAAATATTTGCAAGGTTATCTCTGGATCTTCTTTGCTTTGGCACCGGAAAAATACTTCAGTAGAGTAAGACAGCTCTGGTCTGTGGATGTCATCTTACACATAGGCCAAAACCACTTTATTTTGTTCTTATTATCTCCATTTATTATCCTTGTTGATCTGTACCCCTCTTTTAACTTGTCTGGTAGGTAATCATACATCATCTAGGAGGAAAAGCGTCCATTTGTTCTTATTGGTACAGCCTCTTCTAAAAAGGTCTCTTAGCACAAAGCAAGGTCCCAGAGGCTGGCACTGTAAGAACAAGAAGCACTAGCAAACTATGTAAAGAATCATACTTCAGATTCATCTGACCTTCTTTAGATATCCAGGGGATGCATATCTAGCACAAAATAGGTGTCTAGACCCTCTCAATAGTCAGCAGAGAGTAACAGACTCCTTTCCCTTTTCCTACCTTAGATATCTATCATCTACAGTAAATTAGCTTCTGAAAGTATTGTTCTGTTCTTGTTGGCTATAAAGAGAGCCAGACATTCTCTAGATGCCACAAAAGCCTCCAAAACCCCACTCTGCTGAAATATTCCCGTGTGTGAAAGGCAGTCTCCAGATATCCAGATATTCCTGGTTTTGTACCACTTTGTGATTGTAGAAGAAGTGAGAAGTAGATGTAGAAAGAATAGATTTTTTGCAGTAGAAGAAAAAAAATTATTATCATAGATTAGGATTAAACTCAGCTAAATTTATCAATCTAAAAATTCATTTATAGTCTTTAAAGTGGTAGATAATCTTCAGGTTGATCCTACTGAGAGACCAATCTTGGGCAACATCCCCGTTCACTGATTAAAACAGACACCTGAATTAAAGATGTCAAAATATTGGAGAGAATATTTCACCTTCTCAACCATACAACCACTTCTGTTCAGCAGTCACCCATTATAAACAGGTGGAGCTGTCTCATTTTCTGCCTGCTACAAACCAAAAGACCAAACATTCATCTGGAGTTTCATGCCTGTTACCCAAATGGAACACAATAAATGCGTTGCTCTTAAAGGCCAAAAAAGACCTTCTGGCAGCTTTCCCACTGGTATTTTATACATAATCAGCCACATTCTATTCTCATGCTCCATATGATGAAAATATTCTCAGTTATTGGAGCATATCATTTTTTTATTACCCTGAACAAAAGTGTGCTCTTTTCTGTGTATCATCTCCATTTATCTCAAGGAGGTAATTCCTTTGTGAACAGTGTAACCTCAGATCACATGCTTGTTAAATATTTTGAGTGTGTTATTGAGATTCCAATCTATATTAATAATCCTGAAAGAAACTTGATGCCTCGGCTTTTACTTCTACCTCACTTTTGTGCTTCCTGGGACTTGGTTTTACCAGTAGACTGATGGAGATATGGTGTCACTAAGCACAACCTTTGGAAAACAGCAACCTGAAGGCTCCATTGTGTATCGGTAGGAATAGGCTGGCTACGAAGTCATTTGCTGAGGCACAGTGCTTCCATCCTGAAGATTTCAAGAGTCAATGGCTATTTCTACCCTCTTCGTCATCCCTAACATCTGCACACAGAGCACAGACCCGACGGTCTTCCGTAGGCCTTTCCAGTAACTCTAAGCAAGCGTGACTTAGAAGAAGGTTAAACAAAACAACTCCTTCATTTAGTAACTTTAGACTTCTGCCATAGCAGATGCCTTTAGGAACAGTGCATTTATTCAGAGGGATTGTGTTTCAAGGATCTACTCTATAAGGCAATCACAAAATAAAACGTGATTAAAAATGAAATTAAATTTCCATGGTTTATCTGAAATTAGTGTTTCCATGTTTAGGAAAACATGGAGAAGTTGCTTGCCACTATTATAGCAGTGTAGCAAGGTTGTCTAACAATATCCTTGTGCCATACCAGGCTTTCTATAAGGCCTCATTTAGATCTTCAGCACAGTTAATTCCCAGCATACCTGCTGTTATCAATTCTCATTTAAAAATGTCAAGAAGAACATGATAGTTCTCATGGAAGAGAACATCTGTGACAACCATTTTGGGCATGGAAAAGATGATAGAAAAGGAACATAATAAGGATTTTTATAAATGTCCAATACTTATTTCTTACCCTTTGTTGAACAGGGGTTGTTTAAGGAAACTACGTCCATAAGTATGTTCCAAAATTCAGTATCTTCTCTGAATGATGCACTGGACTAGTGGAGCTCTCATTTCTCTTCTTCCCAGAGGGATTTTTTAGGTACAGCCATTTTTAAGTATAGCTTTTAGCCTGGTGAAACCCTGAAATGATCTAAAGCAAAGAGAAATCACAGAGTCTTGTGTTTCAGACTAGTAATGTGCTTTATTAAGAAAGCAGACTTGGAATTAATAATTAATTCAATGAATCTGGGTGAAAGAAAATTTTGTTGCAAAACTCTATTTCTGTTTTTCTATATCCCTGTACGTGTTTATCTCTCAGTGGCTCAGAGTAGACAAGAAAATCCACTGAGTATGGAGAGTTGTGTTCACAGTGCAAACACATTTTGCTCCAGAACCTGTGGTTTACCAGGCATTCCATATCAGAACTAATCTTCAGGGCTTTGGGGCTTATTGGAAATTCAGTCATTGTTTCACTGGCTGTGCTGATATACATGTCAACATGTATAACATGACCTGAGAACTAAAGTGTCACATCTCCTCTTATGGCCAAAGCCAGGATGCCCACTCAGATGTGAATCTCAATCTTATCTGCTCTTTATTACGTCCTTCATTAATGTGTAGGAGGAAGAGAGGGCTCCAAGAGCCAAAAGTGCTTCTGTGAAACTTTTCAACGTCTCTATGAACACTCGTAGGCCCTTGTTAATGGCAGTGCAGAATTATACCTTGTGGCCTTTCACAGAAAGGGAAAAGCTCAAAATCTTTTTGAACTGCTTCCCACAAAAAGGCCTTGTCTTAATAACATGAATAGAAAATGTTCAGGCAAAAACTTACCACAGTTGGAGACCTTAATAATTATTTGTATGAATAATCTCGTTCCAGTTCTACTGAGACACACAAAAATCTTCAGGAGTAATTTCTTTTCCTTCTACAGGTTAAACACATATCCTGCTGTCAAGTACCTGGACATGATTCCAAATTGCTTTTGAATTAATACATCATCACACTAAATCCTAGGTATATAAAGGTAATAAAAGCTGAACCTTTTTTTTTCAGGTGTTGTGTTCCATGTTAATAGACATACGCAATACAGGAAACTTCATCTATAAATCTACGCACCTAAAGAACTGCAGTGCCAAAACTAAGTCAAGTGTGATAACAATATAATAAAGAAATACAATAATGCTACTGAATCATGCATTTTGTTTCTTTTTAAGAAGTGAGTATTTGCAGGCTACAAAACATTACAGCTGTGGCCATCTCCTGCATTAGTGGCTTATATACTCACCTCTCCTTTGAATTAACTTAAAAATAAGGTTTACTAGGGAAGATGATGAAAAGTTTTGAAGAAAAGAATACTACAAAGACAGTTAAGACATTCTTTAAGTAATTTAGGCACATGAAATGGATTTAATTCAACTACACAAACTTCTGTACTTGAGCAAGAGTCTTTTCACAGACCTTGGAAATCAACAGGCATCTTTGGGACGTGTTTCATTGCATCCTGAAGTGAACATCTAAACAAAATCATATTGTTTCCTAGGAGTGCCCATTTATTCCTATGATTTTTGAATGGCCATATTAAAGTTTCATTTTTTTTTAATTCTTCATTTTAAAAAATATGTTTTTATTGAGCTGATTAATGAAAGAGATACTAAGAGTTACCTTGTTAGGGCAAACATGTAATAGCAGATGAGGGAAATGAGTGAAGGATGGGAACAGCACATTCAAAGCTGGTGCACACCCCTGGAGAGTTAGTCTTTTCTTCTCTTCACAGGGAATTTCTGTAGTTTCTCCCTGGTTTGTATGAAGTTGTATTTGGTTTCCCATGCTGGAGAAAGACACAATTGTAAAAACAGACTGAGAAAAGGTAGAATCCGATCAGAGTCAGGGCAAGGGGAAGAGAACGCCAAATGCTAAAGTGTGGAAAAGAAAGTGAATTCTGTCAGGAGATGAAGGTTGAATTTGTAGAAGTTAAGAGTGTCATTTTGGTGCTCATCAGAAAGAAAAAAAAGAAGGACTAGGGGGTGGAAGAGACGTGAAAAAGTTCAGGGTTGTCAGGAGGTAACCGTGATTGTTATCTCTCTGACAAGAACACCTGGGTTTTTAAAAATTTCAGTGGTAAAAATATTTCTGGACATATTTGATAAGCATCAATGAATGTGTCCACCCAAGTTATCTCAGAAGAGGGCAAGTAATATTAATTGCAGGTTGTGATAGGAGGAAACAAGAGGAAAATAGTTGCTTGTCAAATGCAGAAAGCTCATAGAATCATAGAATGTTGGGGGTTAGAAGGGACCTCTGGAGGTCATCAAGTCCAACCCCCCTGCCAGAACAGGACCATAAAATCTAGGGCAGGTTACACAGGAAAGCATCCAGACCCCATGATCAAAGAACTCAAAATTCCAATAGTGGCACCAGTCTCTGAGCCACGTGTTAATCAGGTGTGTTTTCCACCCTCTTTCAGTGTTTTTCCCTGCCACTTGAAGTATTGATGCAAACACCACCTGCACACCCGGACCTTCAACTTGTTGTCCCAGTGCCTTGAAGTCGTTTTTGGTTGCCTTTAGACTTCTCTCTACAACCTCATCATTACAAACCTGTATAGCTAACAAATGATGATAATCAGAGGGCTGCACCAGAGCAGTGAGCTTCCTTTTAATATCTCTAACCCAAGCCCCAGAAGAACAGGAGACTTCCCTGTGGGATGGGTCTGGTCAACAAATGGGGCCCTCTGTTCCCTTTAGAAAAGAGTCACCTACTACCATTACCCTCCTTTTCTTCTTAATTGAAGAAGTCATTAAATGTGGGGATGAGTGAAAAGCCATGGGTGACTCACTGGATGGATCCTTGTCTCCATCTTCATTCACCTGGTCATCTAGTCCCAAAGCCTCAAACCTATTGTACAATGGCAACTGGGAAGGTGAGGGAGGCTGAGAAGGTTTTCTCTTGCCTCTCTGAGGAGAGACCTCTCTCCATTCCCCCCTTGTCCCTTATGTCCTCTCCTTTTCCCTGGTGACAGGAGGGGAAGGGGTTCTCCACTTCTTGTAGAGTCCCTTCTTGTTGCCTTTGCCTCAGAGTGTGGCTCCACCAATCTATCTCCCATTCACACTCTCTGATCCTTCTCAATCTCTCTACCTCCCCTCTCAGTTCAACCTGAGCAGGTCGTTTATTTGCTCACACCGCACACAAGGGTGTCTCTGACTCCCTCCAGTTCGAGGGCCAGGCTCAGGCACTTGCCACAGCTGGACACCTGCAGAGCTGCGTGTTCATGAAGGAGCTCGGTCTGAGTTGCCACATTCTTCCTCGTTGTGGCTCTTGACCGTGTTGTGACCAGGGTCTTCTCTCTGGCTGGGAGGGAACCAACCACTGGTGCTTCCCGCATGCCCTGCTCACGCTTCCCTGCAGGCCACTGTTCCTCCTCTCCCCCTCACCCGTGCTGGCAGACCACTTAGAGCGATCCAATGGACCTTGTGCACAGGCAGATGCTCAGCACCCTGCCCAATGAGCTGCAAACAGCAGCTGTAACTGCCCAACAAGCTGCAAACAAATGTGGCACCCCTCGGTTTGAGTTTGCGGCTCAATCACAAACGTAACTTAATTTCTGTACACAAAGCCAGGCCCTCCTTTCTCCTCCTTCTCTTACAAAAATGTAATTGAGAGAAATCTGCATGATCCAGATCTTAATTCATATGCTGTACATCCATCAGAAGGATATGAGCATCCTCTTTGGTTATGTCCTTAGTAGTGAGTGAGGAGAAAACTGAGCAATCTTGGATTATTTACAAGAAGGAACAAATGTCTTCACTCATGGAGCCATGAGCACTGCCTGGGGATGAGGGTTATCTGCCTTGGATTACACACCATACTGCACTATACTGGTCTGTGCCTTAGCTGGCTGATACTTCCTGTTCTGTGGGTGACAACTTGCAAGGTTGGATCTCTGCATGCTCCAAGAAGTTTGAAGTGCAGACACAGAAGACAGGATTTTGTTGTTGAAACACAGATATCTCTTGCCAATTTTTCTGTAGCATATTTGAGACATACACAGGGTTCTGACAGGTATTACACAACACTTATGGGAGACTATCCTTCTGGAGTGTCAGATGGAGGCTAGGTAGGACATCCTGCAGTACTTAAAATAAGCTTACATGTCTACATGTAGGCAAATGAATCACATCCCTATTGTTTCAGGCATCATGAGTTATCTTTCCTGGCTTCAGCTGTGCTTCAAAACTCTGGACATTTCCCATAAGTTGCCTGTCATACCTGCATGGCTTCAAAAATGACACTAAATACCAAAGTTTGGGCAGATGAATATAGCCCACTGCCTGATTCAGTCACTTTCCCTCAGATGTTGAATTTTAACCTCAACTTCAACGCCTGGCAGTGTGTTGAGATGCCGTAAGATGTTCTGTCTTAACATTAGCTACTGTCTTTTCTCAATCTTAGAAAGGAGCGAGCCACCATTTACAGGTGCCTATATCGCTCCAGTGACTCAGAGTGAGCTTATGGCAGGATTCAAGTTCACACACCTAGTTGTAGGTGGCTCCACCTGGCCTGCATGTCCTGACTTTTTGTAATCACTGGCAGTAAAATTCAGTTGTCTACAGGCATCCAGAGATATTAGGAATACCTTTGAATATTAGAGATGCTCATGTGGGCCATGTTGTTTGTTCAGGTTTATAGATTACAGAAAGAGAGTCATGCAAGATAGTAGATCTAATACATATCTCTCAGGGTCACAAGAAAATCAAGGAGTTTCTGATGTCATTTGTGTCAAGACCTAATCTCAGACTGGATCCAGCTGAGATGTTTCCTTTGATTTCCCTGAATACTGCATTGTGTTTACAGGTAGCACTCTGTTGGTGTTGTATGAGAAGACACCTTTTTGTTACAGTACAGGCCTCAAAGAGGAGATTTCACTTGGAGTCTCAGCATGTTGGGTGAACACTGTGACCTCACTATAATGTCCCTGAGACTGATGTGGTAAGGTCACAGCATCCTAACAGTATTGCCCTAACCATGCTAGATTTATGAAGATACATTTCTAGGTGCCCTTTAAGTACCAAAAATGAAGGTGGATTGCAATGGGGGTGATTTATAGTTCATACTTCATGAATCAGTGTGGGCTATTCTTCCATTCATAAGTTTCTCATCAAGTCTTTTCCCCTTGTGTTTGCCTTGGCATTGGCATTACTGGAAATAACTTTCAAAGTGGAGATACTGGCACAGATGAGTTCTGGGTATAGAATGAAGGTGTTACTAACCCTCCTGTTAGAGTTTAGATCATCTGTGATTGATTTTAATGAAACCATTAAATGTGACTTCTTTGTTTGCAAGATCTCAGACTTATGTAGAAGCACTTTTTCCCTTGGATATTTTTTTCTGTGTTTTGTTTTTGTTTTCGTGCTTGGACCTGAGCAGTATCCAGTGATGGCTGTTTCTCTGTGTGTGTGTGTGTCTGTATGTGTGTTTGTGAGCCCAATGCCATATTTGAAGTCTTTCACCTCATGCTTGTCTGACAGCTGACCAACTACTGAAAGTGTCTGTCACAGACAGATTTTCACTGCAGTTCACAGCTAACATAACAGAGGGAGAGGGGCGGGGAAAGACAGTTCACAAAATGTATGAGGAAACGTGTCGGGAAGATGCAGGGATCTCTGCGCAGACAGAGTGTCTTTTGTCTCTCGGGCAGAATGACTCTCTGGCTCAAAGCCCACAGCGAAGCAAATAACAGAGCAGATTCATTATGCCCTAATATTGCTTCATGACAGTACATCTGGGAATTAAATTATAGACAAAGGTGGGCTCTCTCTCTACTATTTTTTTGTAATCCCAAGAAGTTGCCATTGTCTCACTGTTCAATAGCTTCTTTGTGTTCACTAGAGCTGCACATGAAGCCCCAGGTTATCTTACTCAAAATAAGTTACGGTTGCATTGCAAATGTTTTTTCATATTAGTTTTCACTCCATTTCTAAAAGAACAAGGGCCTATTATTGATCAGAGTTATACCAAACAGATGGTATTTCTCTTTTTTATATCAGAGAATAACATAATCATATTTAGGTATGAATAGTAAGATCATTTTTTAACAAAGTTTTCATATGGTAAAGTCTAATGCCTGGTCTAAACTAATTGTATAAGTGTCCTGTAGTGATCAGACTGAAAAAGACATAAATGGACCATGATTTAACCCACTTGAGCAACCAAAGACAAGATGCATTGCATGCTGGAAATGCCTGCACTGCTCCATTAATTACAGAAATTTTTCACAGAGATGTCTGTCTCATAGATCCCTAAAGAATCTTAATTTCTTCTGAACACTCCAAAATTTTGACTTTCTAATGAAGATACTGATTTTTATTTGTACTTAGGTTTTTTTTGTAAAGCCAGGTGTAATTTTACTGGGTTTTTATTTAAATTTTCTGAGTAATTAAATAAACTTTAAAGAAGGTTAAATAAGAATCTGTAAACAAAGATACAGA
>JAVSBS010009307.1:50588-83503 GCA_033124195.1 Coracias cyanogaster | reverse complement strand
GGGAGGTTTAGGTTGGATATTAGGAAAAATGCCTTCACTGAAAGGTTTGTCAAGCATTGGAACAGGCTGCCCAGGGAAGTGGGAGAGTCACCATCCCTGGAGGTGTTTAAAAAATGAATAGATGTGGCACTTCGGGACATGGTTTAGTGGTCAGGGAGGTTGGATGAAGGATAGACTTGATGATGCTAGAGATCTTTTCCAATTTAAATGATTCTATGATTCCATGAAGAACATCAAATCATGTTCTCAAAACATAAAGTGGGCCAAATGATTGCTGTACTTATTATAGCTCCATGTCAGAAGAAGTCTAAACTAGAAGGGACTTTTTAAGCTGTTAAGTCTAGTCCTGCTGATATTGCAGATAACTGAATTAGTTTCCTTTCAA
This sequence comes from Coracias cyanogaster, assembly GCA_033124195.1. Taxonomy (NCBI): domain Eukaryota; kingdom Metazoa; phylum Chordata; class Aves; order Coraciiformes; family Coraciidae; genus Coracias; species Coracias cyanogaster. The sequence goes on along the minus strand of JAVSBS010009307.1, from coordinate 83,118 downwards.
TTCACAAAATATCCTCTTAAAAACAGCTTATATTTTTTTGTCACAATAAGTTGTTCCCAAACTTTGTCCAAGCACTTTAAATTATCCACAACTGCTCTTGGGCTGCTAAGAAAATGTGTTAAACAGAAACACAGAATGTATCCCTCCTCAGTAACAAGAGTTTCCTTGTTGCTAATCATGAATCACCTTTCACCACAGAAAATTAATATTAAGGTGGTGAGTCACTGGAAAATGTTGCCCGGGGAGATTGTAGATGCCCCAACACTGGATGTGTTCAAGGCCAGGCAGGATGGAACTTTGAGCAACCTGGTCTACCGGGAGGTGTCCCTGCCCAGGGCAGGGGGGTTGGAACTAGATGATCTTTAAGATCCCTTCCAACCCAAACCATTTTATGATTATCATTTTCTGTGACTTCAGAAAAGGATTCCTCACTGCAATTTACATCATGAGAGTCTACAGCCAGGAAGACCTCTCTTTACTGTCCTCTTTGAACAAGGAAAAGCAGGGAGGAGAATAGTAAAATTTTAGATCTTAAAAAAATAAGTAAAATAATATTTTGAGTGTTTTATTCTCCTTTTAACCACTCCATGTTTATTTATATTTTTTCAAACTAGTAGAAGTAATTCAGAGAACTTGTGGTGCCGTGGATCAAAAGTTGAAAATACTGCTAGAGTAAGGCATCAGCATCTTAGCCAAAAATCAGTAATTTCAAAGCGTAGTCAAGGAGACTTGTGGATGGATCACATATTCTCTGTTCAGTTCAAATAAACAACATCCTTTATACAACCATTCTCCTGAATGTGTGTAAGGTACCACCTTGGAATTAACAAGTTCATAGCAAATGGAGTAGAAACGATGAGATCATGTGCACCTAACCTAAACAGAAGGTCAGTTTGTTGTATTTGTTTAGTCGTGGTCACTCAGCATTTACCTTGGCATTTCAATGGCATGCTTTGTAGTTTTAATCTTGCAGTTTACAGGAGAACAGAATAATGCAAGTATTTGCCTTCGTGACGAGGTATTGATATTTAATACTCAGAATAATCAGAAAGACAGAACCCTACCTAAAATTAATGGTCTTATGCATCCATAGCATGGATGGTGTTCTATCTGCCTAGCCCTAATGAAGAGGATAATATACAAAGCTTAATGAAACATCATTCCAAAGCAAGTGCTTAGTTTGTCTATAGTTTGAAAGAGGAGATACTCTCTTTTGCTTCATTTGCTTCAATTTTGTTTGCTTCAGTTAGATCCCTAGAAATAAGTAAAAAATATTAGTTTAGTCATTCACTTGCAGTTCTAAAAATATTTGCAGAGGTTTACCATTGTTATTGCCATTATTATTTAGAAATAGAATGTGGCTAAGGAGCCGTAGACTTTATTTGCTGTTATAATAATAAGATCCACTGGCATTCAAGTGACCTGTTTTTTCTTGAGACATAGTCATTTTGTCTATGGTTGACCATGTCTATGGCCAGAATATTTTTTCTTACTTTTATGCAGCCGTTCTCTGATGTAAAGTGATATAAAATTCTACTCCAAAATGGATAGAAATGACTTTTCTGATACAGTATGTATTAATACACACTTTATCCCATGATCAAGGTACACGTTTTCCTGTTGTTTAACTTCCTCATTTTTTTAGAGGTGATACAAGACACGGGTATTTATCAGCTATATCATCTATGACGATATTTCAGAAAACTACTTACTGCTCACAATATTAAAATATTACTCCAGTGATATCGACTGGCTAGTGAAATAATGAATTTCCTTTAGCTGGCACTGACATACTGAATGATGATTATACAATATGTGACCTTATCAATGCTTATAAATATTATACATGCTTTTACAGAAGTTAGTTTCAACGCTGTGTCAAAATATTTACTTACTTATTGTGGATTTGGGCTTATAATGAGCTTAAGGATCCTGCCTCAGTCATCCAAAGTAATTGAAAGCATGATTGACTGGAAGCAATTTCTACCAGCCACCTGTATGAAGGAGCATTTGTTGAAATTCCCTTTTCCCTGTAAGCAATTATGAGATTCGTTACTGACAATATCACATTGAGCTTCATTAAGCAACAGCTCCTGAATCCTGCAAAACTGGAAATGCTTAATTATAATCCCAGCCTACTGTGCTTATTATTGCGAACACATACTAACCATAAAAATTAAGCTTATTAATTGCAGCTTTACTGCTGAATGAAGCAATAGCTGAACTAGATTTTTCCATTTGCATTTGGTGTGGAGATTGTGTGGTTGGGCAGGGAAACTCTATAATTATTGACAACTGAAGGGAGTTTTTGACATCTTTATGGTATCTCTGAAAACAAATGTGATGTTGTGCTAGCTGACAACTTTATGCTGCAGCACTCTCAATACTAAGTGATATTTTTTCTGCACAGTAGAACTAATGAACCTGCAGATGGGATTTAGCTGGCAGATTAAGACATCTATATTTAAGTGGCTACATGTAAGGTGTGCACTAGATGTTCAAATCACATTGCAGTCAACAGAGCTCAGTCAATACAGGGAAATCTACAGCTGTTCACCTGACCAAGAATCTGAAGAGCTTCATGACTATCATCACATTTCTCCTGCCAAGGGCACAAATTTCCATTTCTGTTATCTATCTAGTCAGTAATTTTCATGTCGTTTTAGAATACATGCCTACAATGAGTTTAATGCCACTAAGTAAATCACAAGCAGGAAATAATCTTGAGCACTGGCACCTGGTTGCTGTGTTCAGATTGGTCCCGGCCTGCTGTTGGCCTGGGACAATTTGCACTCTCCCAAACAATTCCTCGGCAGGATCTGAGAGTTAACATGGACTAAAGACCATTACTGAGAGACTGGGTATGGTTGCCTGGTTTTGGAAGTTTAAAACCTTAAATGGTAGGGCATAGCTTGTCTGCGCACTTGTGCTCATGGGCACAGTGTTAAGTTTAGGTACAGCCAGTGAAATATCTTTTTTTTGTCAAACATAATAGGTTAAAGAGTGGGTTCAAATGTTGTTAAGGTATAAAATGACTGCCAAAAATAGATGTACAAATGAAAGATAGCTATGTACCATGATAGCATTGAAACCAGGCTAACAATACACTAGTTGAGGTAACTGTGACTCAGTCTACTGGCCTGAAATCATACAAATAAAGTTTGGGTCACAAACATCATTACATGTTTATATAAAGGTGGGTTATCGTGGCTTCTTCTTGAAGGTCATACCTGAGATGTTTCAACAGCACTCTGGGACTTGTGCATTTCCCATGGTGACTTTTTTAGTCCATTCTATCACACTCACAGATGGCAGGGGCATGTCAACCGACCTCTCATTATTGGAAGACTACCTGCTTATGCTAAACACTGTCAGTTCCTCTTCTGCTGCTATGGCACCAGCTATCATAATCCTCCACATTCTCTGAAAGATGAAAGAGGGAGTCTGCATCTCACTGCGTGCAGATGAGGTTTGGTGTAGCTCCTGAAACCTGCCTAGGAAGTGTATGGGGACAGTGCTAATGGATCCAAACCCAAATAGCTTCAGGCACCATTCCAGTACCTCAGCAATGTAGAAAGATAAAAGTCAAATTCCAGTGCAAAGTACTGTTTGATTCTCTAATGCAGGTGCAGCCTTTGCAAATGTGTTCATTCAAGCAGGGGTCACAGTCTTTCACTAATCCTCTGCACATAAAATGTAATTTAAGTCGGTACTGTACAAAACTGAAATGGTTGCTAAAGTTCTTATGAGATGATCTCTAAAGCCTTAGGAAATTGCCTTTGGTCTAAGGACTTGTAATGAATTATTTTAGCCTGTAAGAAAATTTGCAACCTCATAAAGTTCTGACTATTTTAGAGAGAAATTAAAATACTTTCAGATTATGTGCATATCACAAAATCATCCCAGAAGGTGTAGTGTAAGTTAACCCAGAACCTGAAGTGCCAAAAGCAAATGTCACAAAGGCCGAAGTTTACATACCTGTGCCAGGAAGCACCAAACACTATGTACATGCTGCCTCAAGTTGGCTCCAGCCTGATTCTTTATTACATGCTATTCCATGCTCTATATAAGACCTTCCTTGCTCTGCTTTGCAGATCATTCACTGAATTCAACAACCCTGTCTTTCAAGCAACATGGTTTTGAAGATGAATCAGACATTCTGTCTCATAATTGAGATTTGACTTGATTTTTTTCTTTGGTTACTGATTGCAAAAATAATAATTACACTATATATAGCACTGAGGTGGAAAAGGAACATCAAATATCCTGGCTGCCGTCTTGCTTGTTTAGATGAATCAGCTGCAGAAGTATTGACTCAAAGGAAGAATTCTGGAGTTACATAGTCCACCCTCCTATTAATTATGGAATTGAGCAGGATTTTTCTCAATGAGAAAAATCAGTCTCTGAGCCAACTCTCAGAGTTCTTTACTTTAATAAATTTTTATAAGGCTTTAATAAGGGATGACTTCTGTCTATAGAGTAATTTATTTAGTGAGATAAAGACATTACTCTTGTCCTATTTCTATACATACAGATACAATATCAACGTACTTGAAATCTGAAGATTTTCAGTTTCTAATGTTGTCATTTTATGTAGGAAAATAAATATGGTGTAAATGAATATTTGACAAGTAGAATATTAATGCTGGAAGTTGGACTATATGTCTTTTAAAGGGTCCTTTCTAACCCAAACCATTCTATGATTCTATGTTTAAAACTATCAGCCTCTACTACCTGGATAAGAGTGTTCAGACCTTCAAGGAATTTATAAAAATGCCACAAATCTTTTTATTCCGGTCTTTAATTTTAGCTGAACTAAGTACTGAACATGTTTTCAAGCTTTGACCAGTCAATGACTTTGAAAGACAAACACATAAATTGTGTCTACTTTTAAGTAAAAATTTGGTATCAACAAAGTCAGTGCAAGGAAAATGAAGCCCATCCTTGCTTAATCATCTAAAATTGTTCAGATAAATTTCTGCAGTTGCAGGGCATTATCTGACTAGAGCCGAGTGGTATTCAATGGATTGCTCCATTGTAACATATTGTTCTATATGGACCATAGGTAACAGTGTCATCTATGTTTTAAATGAAGTAAATGGGTGTTGGCACACACACTGCTTACTGTGAAAATATTCTGCAAATATAAAATGGAACTTATGTGGAATTAGGTGTTATATTTTAAAAGTTCTGTTTTCTGACTCCCCTAATTGTCTGTATAGTCATTCCAGAGTTGTAGCTATCTCTCTTTTAGAAATATACAATCGTTTAAGTTGGAAAAGACCTTTAAGATCATTGTGTCCAACCACTAACCTAAATTTATTGTTTTGCAACAGTAAAATTCCTCAGAGCTTGGTACACCATAAACTTTTACAAATGAGCACATAAGCATTTGATTCCTGCTGAACATAGTTTCAGCTTTGACTCACAAAGATGATGTTCCCTTACCTCATGTCATTGAGGAACCATACATCGTGAGCACCCTCTGAATGTACTTGATGTACATCACAAAGACTGGACTCTACAGTGAAGCCTGGATGCTGTTTTGATGTAATAAAGTGTAACATCAGCAATAGAAGCTCCTGGATGCTGCTGGGAGTGTCCCACCTCCGTACAACACTTCAGTGGCTAAAATGTGTGCAAAGAATGTGGAGGAAAAGGGCTAAGGTTTTTTTCTTCTTAAATGGAAGTTCAAGTATTTGGTCTTTTCAGGAAGGACCCCAGTAAGAACAAATTCCTGCTTTCAACTTCTGATTTAATTTCTATCCATATACCCTTTTAGAAACCTTTTGTTGCTTACTCAGTGCCTGACGGAAGTGAAAGGTATTCAGCATTGCAGTGAGGATGAATAAATTAATAACAACAGAGTGTTCAATGGAGGGGTGATGGATGTTAGAAAAGAAACTGAAATATGGATCATTAACCAGGACTTCCTACTTAATGGTGAAGTTTGGTTAATCTTTAACAGTATTCTCCTTTCTGGAGGATGTGCTCTTTTTTTAGGTCATTTTAATTTTTACCTCCATACACAATCATGTATTCCTTGAAAGCTACAGAAGGCTTTGCTATTCCTTGGGAAAACAGAGCTGTTTCTCTTGCACCCCATCAGTCTGTGTCATCATTTAAAATAATATCTTTAACTCCTACATATTTTATCTACTTATAATTCACTTATAATAAAATATCTTATAATAGAAAAGATTTTAGTGTCCTTAAAAATCCTGGGTTTTATCAGCAGATAAACATTTTACTATCAGAAACTACCTAACTAGATTACATAACGAGCTTTAAGAAAGGGACTATGAGGATCTGTATATTTATCTTTGTGGTACAGGTCTGCCATTAGCTCTAGTGTTTCTCCAGAGTCCACTGGCTTTGTGAATCTCACTCTCAGGTGACAACTATATTGTATTTAGGCGTGAGTAACTAATGTAAAATCGGAAAATCTTCTCTAGAGAATGAAGCTTAAAATTAGGTTCTGCAAAATCTCAACATCCTTTATGCATTTAGCCCTTTACTCCAAGGTCTCATTTTTGAGGAAACATTAGAATGGCCTTTGAATGTCATTTTTGTATCTGAGTAACTATAGAGAGAAAATAAAATAGAAAATAAACAAATAAATAGATAAAAGTACACATTCCCATTGTGTGAGACTGTGAATGAAGATATTTGGACATCCTATGACATTATGATTTCTTTAAATCTGATGGATCTCTGTTCAAATGACACCAAGAGGGTATGCAAATTCAGCCCACGAAAAAAGGCAGAACTTCCAAAAATATCTTTCAAGCGTGCAAATGTTGCCTGTCCCTAAAAGAAAGAAAGCAAACAACAGAGCAGAATGTTGACATATCTCTACAATTTCATTGTATATCTTCCTGGAGAAGGCTTCAGTGGGACCTTATAGTGACCTTCCAATATCTGAAAGAGGCCTTTAAGAAGGTGGGAGATCTGATCCTGAGGGTCTGTAGTGACAAGACAAGGGGGAATGATTTAAGCTAGAAAAGGGTAGATTTATATTGGACGTTAGGAAAAAATTCTTTAATATGAGGGTGGTTGATCACTGGAACAGGTTGCCCAGAGACGTGGTGGAGGCCCCATCTCTGGAGACATTCAAGGTCAGGCTTGATGGGGCTCTGAGCAACCTGTCCTAGTTAGAGATGTCCCTGCTTATTGTAGGGGGTTTGGACTAGATGGCCTTTAGAGGTGCCTTCCAACCCAATACATTGTATGACTCTATTCTATGATCTTTAAACTCTCAATGGGCAAATTGAAAACCCTGGCTTACTCAAAGGATTTATAATGATACTCTTTGAGGAACATTCCTTATACTATGGGTCTAACTTGTGAACCTGGGAACTTTTGCAGCTAACATTCAGCTGCCAATCAGTCTAATTATCAGAGAGTGAATGAAAAAAATTAGAAAATTCCCAATGCATTCTCACTAACGGCTAAAAAGCATTAGAATAAGTAAGAAGTTGAAGTGTGTGTGTTGAGAGGGGTTGTATTTATCTTTTAAACATATCAAGTTCCCTGTCTGTGCTTGATTGAACTTCTTTAAGACAGAATTTTAAATACAGCAGAAGCGAGAAGTTTCCTGGTTTGCTATATGTGTCACTAATTGTGGACTAAAGTTATTACTTACAGTAGTATAACATTGCTTTCAGTTTTAGTTCAATCAGTGTTCAGAATATATATATATATATGTAAAAATAATAATATAACTTATATATTATGGAGTGGCTGCAATTTCATTGCAAAATAAATATCTCCTGGGACACAACTGATTTTTTTCTCTGTATTCCTCTGTCCAGCTATAGAAAATACCTCTAGAAGATTGAAAACAAAGGTTTCCTGCTAAAGGGAACTAAGAAAACTGTGATTTTTCCCAGGTCTAAAGTGAAGAAGTCAGATTTCCTGAACCCCTACCAGGCAGCAGTAAAACCTGATATATATCCTTAGACCAACTACATTTTCTTTCGAACTGACATCTGTCCCTTTTTCAATGAAGTGAACACATAAGTTCACACAGAGTGATCTGGGTTTTGCTGTGAAGCAAAATGTCAAACAGCTGTAGAAGCCATTTTAAGTTAATTCTTTTACTACTCACTACCTAATTAGGAAGGAAAGACAAGTCTTCAAGCAGCGTCAGTGTCTACCATGTAGCCTATATCATGCACCCCACTGTGCATGCACACGTACAAATACAGATGTTCATGAACACTTGCATTCACTTGAAATAGCATATCTGCAACTGTTAGTGATTTTTTTAAGCCTGTTGTGGCATCTTAAATCTTTTCCTATGCCTTGTAGCAGAGCTGATTTGAGACGTCTTGGGCTAAATTGCATTTTGTGACTGTGACAGAAGAAGTGTGAAGGTTTTTATGGAGATAGATGTGATGATGAGTCACAACAAGGATCAGTGGGGTTCTGAAGGATGAAGATGTGGGTTTGAAGGAAGTTCCAGAGAAGTGAATGGGGCCTTAGGGATAAGAGCAAGAAGGGTCAATGAAGGTTTGAATAGCAGTGAAAAATTTCAGGAAGCTGTTCCTGGTAGAAAACTACCTTTACGCCTTTCTTACATTTCATTAACCTCCCCTCAACAGCTGATCATACTGGAGGTTACAGCGGGCCTGTACCATGCTCTTCCACTGTCAGTCTCTCTCTTTCCCGAAAGTACCTCCTATCTCACACACCCCCTTATAGAACTGTAGAATCATAGAATGCTTTGGGCTGGAAGGGACCTTTAAATGCCGTCTGCCATGGACAGGGGCACTTTTCACTACATCAAGTTTCTAAAGCCCCATTCAACCTGACTCTGAACATTTCCAACAATGGAGAATCCACAGCTTCTCTGGGAAATCTGTTTCAATGTCTCACCACCCTCACTGTAAAAAAATGCCTTTTTCATGTCTAATCTAACACTACCTCTTTCAGTTTAAAACCATTGCCCTTTGTTCTGTAACCACAGACCCTGGTAGAAAGTCTCTCTCTATCTTTCTTATAAAAGGTCCGATAAAAAGGGACTTCTGGAAATATTCTAACAAGTCCAAATCTTTCCTGTAGTGGGGGACCCAGAGCTGGATGCAGTGCTACAGGTGGGGTCTGACCAGAGCAGAGTAGAAAGGGAGCACCACCTCCCTCAACTTGCTGGTCACCCTTCTTGTTTTGCAGCCCAGGAGATGGTTGGTCATGACTGACTTCTTGGGACTCTTTGATTTCCATTACTCCAGTGAAAAGTGGGAAGGAATCTGCCTGGTCCTGCTTCAGGGCAATGGAATGGGGAAGAGGAGTTGTAGGCAGAGCCTGGAGCAGCCCTGGGAAGCTAGGCTTGGGGGAGAAGGCGGCACGTGAAAGACAATGGCAATGCTGACTCTTTCCCCTTCTGCACTACCATCCATCAGTCAGAAACAGATTTATCTCAGTGGCAAGAGCAGTGAGGCTGTCTGTGTTGAGCTGTGCAGGCAGGAGACAGAGGTTAGTTAGCATTTCTGGTGGTGCAGCTTGCTCAAATAACCAGGCCTTGTAACCTCTAGTATAGGAAAGGTAGTACAACTATGCTGTTGTTCCAGTAGACTATTTTCCAAGGTAAATCATTACTTTGCCAGCTATGAAAGCCGCTGCTCAAGAATTCTGTTAGGATAAAATACAAGCCATAGAAATGTGTCTGCAATTACTCACTCTACTGTAAGGCGGCAGAAAGAGAAGCAGACATTTGACTCAGAGTTCAAATTCTATTTTTTTCTCCATAATCTCTACCCGCAGACATTTCATGAGGCTGAAAACCTGCTTGGACCTGATGAACTTGAAAATCTGCTAGGTTTGGCTGTTATTCACTGGGATTTGATCAATTGCATAATAAGAAAAAAATTACCCCATGAAGTTTCACTGTGTTCGGGGTCACATCCTGGAACTGATGGCAAACATTGCTCCAGGCTCCTGGTCTGACCTGGTGAAATAGGTGAGCTCAGCCCTGTAACTGTCCTCTGAGGTGAACCTTGCCAACAATAAAAATCTGGGCAAAGGGGAAAGATGGTTGTGTTAGATTTTTCCCATTGTGCCTGAAAGTGTAAGAGATAGAAAACTTAGAATGTGGAATAACAGGAGACATGTAGGCCACAAGGTTATTGCTGTAGACCAGTCAAAGTTAAAAACAACAAAAAAGGCCAACGTTTGGAACTATTTCATGCCTGATTGTTTTAGACGGAGGAAGCTGAACTCCTAAGCCGAGTAAGTCACATACCAAAACATTCACATGTCTGGCTTTACATGATGGGATGAAGATAAGGATGTGTAGCCAGATACCGGGCCAATTTAATAGTGGTATCTTCAGCAGCTCCCACCAGTTCATTTGCTTTCACAAGAATCAGATTAGCCATCAATTGCTCAGCCTGCACAAACCTATGGCTGGTTATGTGATGTCTTCCTCATTCAGTGCCGCTCTGGGACACCTTGTAAACTGCTCAGGAACCATAGGATGACAAATCAGAGAGCTGGTGGGTTTCTCTTAGAAAGGTCTCAAAAGGTCTATTGTAACACCCATGTTTCAAACTCCATCTATCCACTGATGTCTTCAAGCCTCAGCCCACCCTCTTGCCTGACCATACATCATTGGCCAGTGAAACCTAGAACACAGCTGTCTAACACTGAAACCTCTAGCTGCTGAAGTAGGATTGAAGTGAACAGCTTAAATAAAAAACAAACCCAGCCAAAAGCAGAAGATTCAATGTGGAATGTCCTATTTGTTATTGTTTACTTCATACTAAAGTTTTCCATATCTTATTTGAGTCAGATTTTGATACAAATTCCGCCAAAGCCATCAATGAAGACTCATTTCTGTCTCCATGACAAGTGCAGAAGCTAAGGCCTCTGACACAGAGACACCTTGGATGGAGGGCTTGAAAAAACACGAGATTCTTAAACTCTTTCAAGTCACTTTTAGGATACTAAAAATAATGTCCAAGAAAGCTCTGAGATGAACTCATTCTTAGTTATCCTTCACCCAAGGAATGATGGGCTAAGTGTAATGGAGTGGAATAAGAAAATATGTATACAAAGCATACCCATACGTTGCTTTATGCCAGACCATTGTGCTTAATTCTCTGTTCACTAAACCACACTGTAAAAATAAATTGACATAAAATGGAATATATTCTGAAGTAGGAAGTTCCTCCTGACTGACAGCAGCTTGCTATGCCAGGGCTTGTTCTATATTCATACTTACAAAATGCAGATTATATTTCTCTCATGCTGGCAAGCCAATAACTAAGCTTCACTGCTTTTGGCATTCACTAGATTTTTGTCATACCTCCCTAATATGCCTTAAGGGTACTTGTTGATACCAAGAATTGAAACAAAGCTTATGCTTTTGGTTGCCAAGTCACTTCAGCCAGATGGAAACATAAATCTGGAGCCAGAAAATATTATTCTTGTTATTTGAATTTGGAATGTACAATGGTGGCTTTGTCTTTGCAATGTAAATGTTTCTTCTTACCACGGAAAAGTCTAACATAAGAAAAGATGTATCTCATTAAGGCTTCTTTTGTTGCTATCCTAAGAAGTTGGCTTGAATATGTTCTGAGGTCTATAACCTAATTCTGGTAAATTAATGTACCATGTTCCTTTATGGCATTTACTTCCTCTTCAGCTCAGGAAAATAAGTAATGGTTGTAAGATGAAGCCAGGCAAATCACAGCAGAGTAATGCACATATATTTAACAAAGAAGGTTGAACATCCCTGATAGTTCATCTTGGTGCTTTTACATCAAGACTGGGTGTCTTTCTGGAACATCTCATACGACTTGAGGTGTTTTTAGTATTATACAATTATATCTGGACAGGACATTATTGCTGTATTGTACAAAAGATGTTAGGGGTTGTAACCATCTCAGCTTGCTTTATAAATCTATGAAATTCTGAAGTTAATAGCAAAGGTCTTATTCTGTTGGGTTGTGCTCAGGACATCTTTAAAATAGCAGTACATTTTGTATTTTTGTATAAATAATATTTTTTCTTCATAATTTGGCTGGGAAGATCTAGTGAAAGGAGAAAGGTGACACGAGACAGATAGCAAAGTATCACTGCAACACTAAATTTCTTCAGTTTCCCTGTGTGAAATATAACAGATACTGAGGTACTCTTCTGAACATCAACACTTTTTTTTTGGTATTTACTCGTGAGACTGGAAATGAAAATTATTTGCAAAAGATAACAACTAAACTGGCCAACATATATTATCAAATGGAGGTTACCTGGATTTAACGGAGGTCATCTAAGACTATAAATTGTTACCTGAGGATGATGAAACCTTTAGCAGCTGTTCTTACCTCACTGTAGTCATACAGCCCCTTACTATTGTATCAGAAACTCCTTTTTCTCTCCAGGAGACACTAATCAACTTAAGTTTACACTTCCATCCATCCAGACTTTAGTATCTCCTTCAGGTGTTCTACAACAAATAGCAGCAAAATAATCAGATTCATCACACTTTCCCAAATGATGCCACCGGCCAGACTTCTGTCAAAGACCACAGAGCAATGATTTTCAAGAGAGGTGCCATTTTTAATTCAAACAAAAAATGGTGAGCCCACACCATAGGAAACATCAGCCTTCTTATTTAAACTTTATAATTTTAGCTTCTGTTCAGCCCAGAGAGGCTGGAGAGAGGAAGGAGCAGTTGGCCAGAACAAAATCTAAGAGAGAAGGTGAGATTTGAGAAGAAATCAGTGCTGTTTTTACATATTACTCGCCTCATAACAAATGTCAGCAGAACTGGAGTCTTTTCTTAATGCATGTGCAGCCAAAGGGATGGTGTGCTCCTTGGGACACTGGGGTTGGTGGCTTCATTGAAGTGCTGGATCCTCAGAGCTGCCTAACTTAAGGGTCAGCTCGCTCATCAGGCTGCCCAAACACCTGCATCCCGCTGGCTGGTGTCCGAGCCAGGAGACAGATGGTCTGGGAGTCTGGAAACACAGGGACCGACGCTTCCAGGGCAATCTGCATACATGCAGCCTTTACAGGGCTGATCTGGAGCTGCGAGTCCTCCAGCCTGTGCAGCCCTGATGGAGCCTGGCCAGTGCCACTGTTAAAAGGCACTGCTGTTACAGACCAGATTGTCCCTTACTGTCAGCAGCTGTCAGGGTACCTAGGGAGTGTATTTTGCTTCGGGTTCCCAAGTGTACTAATACAGCTTAAAGAAGGCAGTGCAGAATTTCTTGTTTTACTGATATGTCTATGCTTCTGTCTGTCTTTCCACATGCAGGTTAAATTTTCTCTTCTGCAAAAGTCCCTCTTCCCCAAACCTCCAGAGCTACTGCTTAATAAAGAAGCCTGTGCTTGTGAGCACTGCAGATTTTACCAGCGGTTAAAAGCACCATCTTGTGGCATCAGGGCGAATTTACAGGGAAGAGAGAAATTCTGAGTCATTTGCAGATGATAAACCTGGTCACAGACAGCAGAGGTGTCAGGGTCTTTCTTTGGTGTTTGTCCCCGTAACACCTTACAGTGTTACGCTCGCTGCATGAAAGACAACCCTGCAGGCTGCACAAAGCAAACCCCGCTTCATCACAGGTTCAGCAGCTCACTGTCCCCCACATCACTCTGTTGTCTTCTCACAAACAAGATGGTGGCAGTTTTACTCTGTTCACTCAGAAACGGCTAGCAAACCCTCCAGAACAGGACTTTGATACTGTGGGGAATTCAACAGGACAGAATCATAGATTTGTTTCTGTTGGAAAAGACCTTTAAGGTTATCAAGTCCAACGGTTAACTCAGCACTGTCAGGTCTACTACTGAACCATGCCCCTCAGCACCACATCTACATGTCTTTTAAATACCTCCAGGGATGGTGATTCCATAGCTCCCTTGGGCAGCCTGTTCTAATGCTTTACAATCCTTTGTGCAAAGAAATTTTTCTCAATATAGAATCTAAACCTTCCCTGGCAGACCTTGAGGCAATTTCCTCTTGTCCTATCACTTGATATTTGGGAGAACAGACGGACCTCCCACCACACTACAACCTCCTTTCAGCTAGCTATAGAGAGTGAGAAGGTCTCCCCTGAGCCTCCTTTTCTCCAGGCTGAACAACCCCAGTTCTCTCAGCCACTTCTTACAGTACTTGTTCTCTAGACACTTCACCAGCTTGAAACCAGAGGTTTCAAGTCAAAGGAATGGTTTTACTCAATCAATTCCCCCTAGACTTAAAACATTCATATTTGACTTCAGAACAGGATACGTTATCATTGATAGCAAGACATATCTTGGGGCATAGCAGTCAGTTTTGCTCTGCACCTTTTCCTCAGCTGGTAGCCTGAATGCTCAAACTCCTTTACTTCTACCCCAACAGACATACGAGTTCACCTGTCTTACTGGAGACTCACTTTGCAGAAACGTGTCTGTCCTGACAAGAACTCTCACTGTGCTACTATGTAGAATGTCCCATGTCTCTAAGCTGTAATGATGCTAAAATTATGCAGGCCTAAAGCACTGAGAGATTAACTACTGGAGTGATGGATGCAGCATGCCAGATCTGAACATCTGGGTAGCAAACTATTGAGTTGGGTGCCTAAAATATAAGGATTAAACAAGAATCTACACAAGACAGCTGATGCATTGCAGGACATCAGAGAAAGTCCAAACATAGCACTTCAGTTATGTATAAAGACTTAAGACACCATTCTACCAGTGACTGGAACTGAGATAGGTAATGAACCTTTTCAAAAGGGCCATATTGACATGTACGGCAAGAGCGTGCTCTGTGAGCATTTGGCGAAGGGAATTGAGAGGAGGAAGGAGAGCTTAAACACCTGAGTTTATGCTTGCTGCTTTGTCATGCTTGAAATCACATGGATTAAAATTTCTCTTTCCTATCAGGTAGGGACCCTCATCCGCATAACTGATCTGCTTCCCTGCCTTTATGCACTTTGTATGTATTGTATTATGAATTTTCTTTATCACCTTTTATCATCAGCCTTGCTTCCAGCTGCTGGAAACACCAAGCTTCAAGTTTTGGGATCATTAATAAACTTGCAGTTGGGATCCTTAATAAGCTTGCAAGTTCTCATAGACTGCTCTGTCAAGCCCTGTTCTCTGATGCTGCTTCAATGATACGTATTGTGTAGGAGAAACACAAAATGGATTCTGTTCAATGCTGGTGTCCTACACTAAGAGTAGTAGTCATGAAGCCCATCTCCTAACACAGATATCAGCTACGGGGTAATTCCAGTTTTGTCCTAGCAATTTTCAGTCTCGGTAAGGACTCTAGCATCTTTCTCACCAGAGCTGGTAAGACAGGACAGTTCGGAGGTAGTCTCATTTAAAATGGCATAAGATTGATTTCTTCAGCAAGATGATGGCGAAACCTCATGGAAATCGTTGACGGCACCAGTTCAGGGAACTTTATTTTGCTAAATGCAAAAGAAATATTAAGACTTGTCCTAAATCTGAAAATATTGTTTTTTAAGTAATGAATCTATCCATATCACTGTCACATAATTACAATAGCACTTCCATGACAGTTTGACAGATTAAGTTAATTAAACAGCTACTAAATATGTATTTCTGAAAGGTTGCATTTGCCCTAGCCTACAGAAAAACTTGCCATTCCTCTTCTGTAATACTCCATATCTGGTACGTAGATTTTGCTCAGTTTAAAACAGGTTTTAGCTGGCTAAATCTAAGCAGCAGTCTAAAAGTAATGAAAAAAAAAAGCAGTCAAGGTGTCCTTTAACGTACTGAGTTATACATACTCTTTGATGATATAAGATTGGCCAAACAGCATCTCTTAAGTCTCTTGTAACTCTTCTGGGGTGAAAAAGCAGCTCTTGGAGCATAAACAACAACATGAGTAACAATAATTAATGATTGTAGTCTCCAAGCTCAGCTGGAAGTGTGAACTGGGGGCTCACACTGAGGCGAAATGTGTGTGAAGCAGCAGCTCCTGCCTTCTGCTGAGTTACAAAATCGGCTTGAGCCAAGGAATAAAAGGATGTTGAAGGCATAAGGATGGGGTGCTTACAGAGAAGGAAGGGAAGGGACACAAGAAAGTATTTTGATGGCAGGAGTGGAAGTGCAGTTCAAAGTCAGTAAGGTCAATAATGTTCTTTATACAATGTGTTTTCCTGGCTTTTTTTCTGGGAAAGATTGGTTACATCCAGGCTAAAGCATTTTCAGTTGTGTAGGAAAGCAGTGTCCTTGGTCCTAAACCTGCTAATATAATTCAAGAGCAGATACAAGAAGCAAGCACTTTATGCAGGAAAATGAGTTATTCTGAATCTGCCTTGATCTTTAAGATGCTAAAGTTGATAGCAGTTAAGCACATGCTTAACTGGAAAGGTACACACATGCTTAGAAGCATACATAGATTAAAGATTTTGCTTTAATTTTTTTTCCTAAATCCAGATTTTTGTTTTTATTAACACTGTTATCGCATATGTGTATAGCTTTACTAAGAAAAGCTGAATCAAACCTAAAGAGAAAAGAGAGGCAGGAAAATCAGAACAAAGTATATAATCAGCTTATGCTGACTTCATCGGTGTAATTTTATTATCTACTTAAATAAAATAAAATTAACCCCTATTCTGGGGTTGTGCTATTCTTGGGGTGTTTGCCTTACTAATCTTTTTCTTTAATTTTTCCTTCTGCTTTCACATTTTAGTGATACACATGCAAGTTCTGATACAGAGAAATCTGATTTCTTATACCTTTGAAAGCCTAAACTGTGCTGACAAGACAGGTTACTGTTTACTTGTCAATAGCTCATATTTGATGCACTGGAGAAAATGCAGATATAAGATAAAAATACAATGGCTTTAGAGAGAGATTGAACTTAATCTATTCTTTCTGGGCATGCAAACATATGAAGTTTCAAAGCACTCTCTCAGAAGCATTTCTCCAGCACATAATCTTTAGGGGAGTTAAAATCAAGGGAAATATTGGAAGGTGAAAAGGAGAACAGACTTAAAATACCCCAGTCATGTGCCACAGAATAGTGTGAAGGAGCAGGGATCCTTCCACAAGGATCACCACCTCAGGAGTGTGTGGATCCTTTCTGGGATGTGTTACTATCAGGGATATTTAAACTACGGACAAAAAACTTTTAATACAGACAGACTGGCTAACCACGTAGGAGAGAGTAAAAAAGATTCTTTGCATCCTAAAAGAATAAAATGCAGAATTAGTAGATGGAAAAGAGGCTTCAGCTGCTCCTTCCATCATGACAATGTGTATTCCTACATCGTATCACATCACAGACTTTTCCTTGAAACCACAGAAACCTTCCCTATGCTGCACCTCTCCCATTTTGTCTGGAGCTGTGCCTATCCTGGTGAAGATGATGAGTAACTTATAGAGCTACCTTTTACACAAAAATTGTAAACTACAGCCACAGGTTCCTTCAAGTTTAAGTAATACCTTGGGCATGCTACTCTGTGGACGTGTCACCTCTTTCCATCAACTACAGAAGGATCTCATGTGTTTAGCAGTCTAGGAAGACTAACTGTATTGAACCAAACAGTACATTCATACTGGCAAATTAATTGGCCTTGTACAGTTCTGGGTTGGCAATGGGCACAAAGCCTCCTTTTTTTCTAAGAATAGCAGAGTGTCCTAATATGGACATGGCAGACTATCCATAGGCTCTGTGGACAAAGAATGGGCTCTGCCACTTCTTAGTGCAATATTATAGTTATAACCACAAAGTCAAATTTTGCTTGGAAAAACCAAGTGTATATGGACATAAATACGTTAGATTTCACAACCAGAGGTCATGGACAAGGGAGTTCTTCCTCAAAAGGACTACTTGAAAGCCTACGGTCTGAAAAATAAATTGATTCCTTGGTTGGTCAGCTATGCATTTTATGTGCAGCTTCATTAAGAAAAGAACAGCAAATTTTAAGATGCAAGCTCTCAGAGGATTTGAACACTTAACTCTTCTACAGCCATTGGGTTCCATCTGCAGAAATCTTAGTGTTAAATACCTGATGGGTATGTGGTACTTGCATACTTTAGGGGAGGAATCTGGGCAGAAAAGCCCAGTTTCAAGAAGGAGCCACCACAGAAGTTGAATACTATTTTATCAGGAAGGAGCTATCTGACTTGGCTTCATTACAGATTCACACATTCAATCACACCAACACCACTTTTCAAATACCATCTCTTACAAATGGATGTTGTTAACTTTCCCCGACAGTAAAGGCACAGCATGTGATTTTCATCCATCAGAAAAAGCTTAATAAATCAACCAGTACATTACAGCTTCACGCCAAGTTAGCACCTTCATCATGGAATGAAATTAGCAAAGCAAATACACTGGCTAATTGTGAAATATGCTAATTACCAGCTCAACCCGTGAAATAAGGCATGAGTGATGTGTGACGAGCTTTGTACAGAGTCGTGAACACTTGGAAATGCGACACTTAAATAAAGTCTAAAACTGCTTATGCAGAGAGAAAGAAGAACAGACAGGGCTAGGGAACATGCATGGTGGAAAAATATTTTCATAAGAAGTTTGAAACCTTTTCACTTCTGCTACTCTCAGGGGATTAAAGGCTGGGAGTAGGGAAATGCGCTGATAACAGGCTACAGACCATTTTTCATCTATTTCACACCAATCTAAATCTATTCAAGGTCATTACTGAAGAGAACTGAGCTAGCAGTTTGGGATAAATTCACAAGCTGGCACAGTTTGACTTGAAGTCAACAGAGTTGTGGTTTTCCATCAGTAGAGAATTTGTCTTTTTGTTTGATGAATTCAGACTCTTTTGCTCACAAGCTAGGCACTGACAGTTGGTCTTTGTAAATGTCTTCATTACTGAGAATGAAAAGATGATGCATGGGAGCATATCCCAGCCTAGAGGTTTCTCTGCCATTCACATTGGCTATTATGCAGACTCTTACCAGTGTATTTACAGAAATTTCCTACTTACGCTTCTCTACTTATCTTCTAAATTATGTAGTGTTTTCTCTATTTAAAATACTCCCAATTTTTCATCCTGCTAGGGGGAAAAAAAGGCATTGAGAGAAGGATAGTGTCTTACTATAGTTCAGCAATGAAGCAGCACAGATGCTGAGAATGAGTCTTCTTTTAATAGATTTGCCCAATGGTTATCTGTTTAACTCTTTCCATGGAGTCTAACAAGGTCTACTCACATTCAGCCTTGGATATGTGGTGCAGGAACTAAGCCTTCAGAGACTTTGAAAAGCAGTGCCAATACCTGAAAATGGCCTCATATTTTGATTTGGAATTAATCCAATAGTTTATTCAATAATAAACAAACAAACAAACTTGTATCTTTAAAAGTTATTTTCTGAAAATTGCTACCTGGAGCATTCCCACCCCTCCATTAGATTGGCATAAATTCAACAATTTTTTTTCAAATTCTGTTGTAAAACAAGTGATAGAATGAAATGTCTCAAAATTAAAACTGCAGAAGCACTCAGAGAAATTCAAGACAGAAACTGAATGGAGTTTGTCTTTTTATATCTCACTGGATTGAAAAAAAAATACAATTCACCAAAACAAAAGTGGGACATTATTTCATGATTTAGTAATATCAGTAGAATGATCTGCAACTGATCATGTGTTAGTAAAAGGGGAATTGTCTTACTCCTCACCTTTTCTACCTTTCTAGGTTATGTGGCCCCTAATAATTGCTGACAAAGATGCAGACCTTGTCTAGCTCATGCAAGTTTTTTATAGTAAGCTCACTTGAAAAAAATTAGTAACTCCATGATTACATTAGTTAACACTGATCAACGCTGTTGCCAGAACATCCTATCCCCTGGCTCTTTACTCTCGCACCCTCCCTCATGCCAGCATGTGTGCTTGTGTGGCCACACTGTGAGATGGATCAGGGAACAGATCCAGCTGAAAACTCTCAGAGTGAATCTCTAGAGATACTGAATTTCATTTGTTGCGTGCATGGGTGAGTCTTATGGAAGGTCTGCCTAAGTTCAGCACCATCTCCAGTGGTGACAGGCAGCACGTACTTTAGGAACAAGCTAAGAGCGTGCAACTGCAAAACGAACTGTCTCCAACAGCTTCCTGGTTTCTAGGCAGTTTGTAGCTCAGGGACTGTGTGCATGTGATATATTGCATCCTGGAGTCAAACTGCAGAAGCTCTTTGCTTCCAGACACCACGGAATGAATTAATGAGTGCCCAGGATGAGTGGAGAGTAACTTGAAAAGGGTTAATATGAAGAATTTTAGTAAGTCCTTGCAGCACAAAACCCCCAAATACGTATTCACTCCTTTTTTTTTCTAATTTTCAGCTATTTGTCAAAAACTTAACTCAGCAAAAGCAGATGAGGATAGATGTGTTTCCAAAAATGTGACATAACTTTATCTACCTTTCCCTCTATCTACACTTAATCGAAAAAACAGCAAAAAACCCCAATAAAACAATGTTATGAGCACTTTAAAATTAAAAGTGAGTATTTGCGGTAGTACTTCAGTTTGTACCTGGTAGGTTTGTTTGAGGTTTCCCATGAGCTTGTTTCCATTGTTTTTTTTTTAATTTCTCCTCTTGAAGGATTAAGTAGCTGAGCTAGTTTACCAAAAGTTTGTTGCTGGATCCTAGCAAAAGTAATAAGATGAGAAAACTGATGCCTACTGATAACGCCTGTTGATTTTACTTTTGACAGAAGAAGAAGGGATGGGAAGGGATAGGTAAGACCACTAAGAGCAGTTGTCTTCTCATTGTCACTCCGGCAGAAGGTGATGGAGACACTGATGGCAACAAAACCGTCCTGTGAGGCAAGGACAAGAGAATGAACACTATAAATCAGATCTACATAATATGACCAAGATAAGCAATCTCAAGCAGAAGTGCCAAAGATGCATATAGACAGAATATGGATGGCTCACATGTAAATCCAGGATGGGAAGTAGACCATGGTGTTTTGACAGAGGCATCTGCAGGAAATGAAGTATCTCTAGTTCATGACTTACACTGCATATCAAACAGGATCACCTGCCTCACACAGAGGCAAGGTACTCCAGACTTCTCATCAACAGGATCAATCCCATGGCAGAAGGGGTCGTGTCTCACCCTTACGCGAAATGCAGCTCCGTTAATGTTCTGTCACAGTCCAAGAAAAAAAGGAGATTTTAGGGTCTGGTAAATTGTGGGATGAGACTTCATTAACCTCATTTTCTTCTCACTTGCTGCTGGCCTGAATCAGTCACTAAAGGCATGCCCACACAAGGCTGGTAAGTCTGACAGGAGAATCAGGCATGAGATTTCAGCATTTGGAATATTAGGTGTATAGGGAATGTGAGGGGGAAGCAAGATGATGTAAAGAGACACAGTGTGGTTAGAGGAACTTACGTGTTCCTCAGTATATTTCCCTTGACAGTTTGCAGAAATACAGTGAGTCAGCTGTCATCATATAAAATATTAGTATAAAACAGTGTAAAAAGGGACAATATGCTTAGGCACTGATTAAAGAGAAAAGGGGAAAGAAAAAAAAACCCACCAAACAAGCCAGCTCTTTGTTAGCGAAAGGGAATTGTGAGAAAGTTTGGAAATGTGCCTCCACTCAACTTCAGGAATTAGTTTTGAATTAGTTGGAAGTATTTTCATTCAGGCTGCAAACCAGCCCAAAGACCACCTGCTGTGAAATAAATGAGCACAGACCAATGGTTATTATAGCAATAGCCATAAGTTTATTGCTTATTGGTACTAAACTTAAATCTTAGTAATTTTGAATTACTGAGTTAGCTTAGATTTATGGAGATGCAGGATCATTTAGAACTGCAGTCATTCCAGAAGGGTATATTATCTAAACCAATTTTCTTATAGTGATGCAATTGCAATACCATAGTTACGGTTGCATCAGCGTTTCCATTATAAACTCCTATTTTCCGGGTTTTGTAATTTGACCATAAAAATTCACTCCTTGTTGAAACTTGGCATAAAAGGTCTGAGATGAACAAGTTTTATTTTTCTTTCAAAATTTAAAGGAAAAAAAAATAAAATCTGATCAGCTCAGCCATTTCTAGTGTTCCAGATCTGCAAACAACAAAAACAACAAAACAGAAGTTGGTTGTTTGACATCCTTCACTCTTCATTTGCCATAACTTAGATGACACCTTTCTTGGTAAGTAGAAGATTGCAAATTGCTCCTATGTTGGGATGGGGAGGAAAATAGATCACATGCATCATCAGAAACATGTGAGGGAAGATTTGCACTTCTTCATAACTTTTCTAATGTGCATTGGTGAGATTTCAAGTGTTCACAAACAGTTAAGAACAAAAAGCATTAGATGTAAAAAGAGACCTTAAGTTTTGGAAAGGTAAGTGGTTCACACAATGGTATGGACCTCATGGAAACACCTTCTGTGATTTGTTTTTGCTCTTCTACAGATTTTGCTCAGAAAGAGTATTAACATCTTTCCACCAAAGAATTATCATGAATGTAACTGAGCTACAATATTAATATTTACCTATATTAATTCAATATTGATTCAACTTGTTATTTTTAATTCTGATTTATTTGTGTTTTCTCATAAATCAGTTATGCTGATATATTAGCTTGATCTGCTTATTTCAAATGTGCCTCTCTATCCACTAGAAGGCATACCTTACATTCAGATTAACATATTTACAAAGGATGGAGTCTTATTCAGAACCATGTTTAAAAGTGCATTTTTTCCATCTGATCTTAGAATAATGCAGATAAGGTCTGACATTTCAGCCAACAGAAAATATCCTAGTTTTGGCTTTAGCATTAAATGAAACAAGCACTGATTATTTTGCCTCTGGCTGCTAATTATTACCGTACAGTACTTCAGAAATACTTAAAGCCACCGAGTGTGTAAACCTACAGCAAAGTTCGCAAAGTCACAGTCGGATGAAGTACCTGCAAAGCAATTGCTCTAGCAAAGCCTTCTTTTAATCTCATGGTGCGTTTAGCCAAAACTGAGATTCTGTAAAATCACCCCTATTTAAGCAGTTCTTTGAACTGTGAGACGGACTTGTATTTTTGTTTATTTCTCCTGTGGTTAATAGGCCATTGAAATGGAAGGTTTGGGTTAACCTCAGAAAGGAAGCCAGATACTACTGTAGCTTGAGGGGTTGATCCTCTGCTCAAGGAAGTCAATGACAAAATGCCTACTGACTGCAAAGAATCAAGATTAAACCAAAACCAATAATAAGAAAAAACCCCACAATGTATTGTATTCCTAAAAATCTGAACCTTGATACAATTTTGAAAGTGGAAATGATGTGTTTCTGCATTAGACATGTATTTCACATATATCTAAAATAAAACATACAGTGAAGTTTCTGATGAGGAATAGGAATGGGTGCCAGCCATAAGATTTAC
Source organism: Coracias cyanogaster (assembly GCA_033124195.1). Lineage (NCBI taxonomy): Eukaryota > Metazoa > Chordata > Aves > Coraciiformes > Coraciidae > Coracias > Coracias cyanogaster. The sequence continues at coordinate 59,793 of JAVSBS010009307.1, read as the reverse complement.
AGTACAAATCCCTGCCTGGTTCATGCAAATCAGTATTCATTAATGTAGAAAATAGTGAAATTTTTTTTTGTATTATTGTAATGAAGTCATCTTTTTTTTTTTTTTTTAAAGCCTCTAAAACTGCCTCTCATTTTTTCTTGTATTTATGAAGAAAATTGATAAAATGTTGAAGTTGCATAAATACCTAGGGATAATGTCAGGATTTATTTCTGCTGGCATTTTGATCTTTAACTTCAAACATTCAAAGTTATAGGCTAGAGAAACAATTTACAGTGCTTACAGTTTCCTGCATACAGCCAGCATAGCTCAAAACAAAGCTTAGGTTTGAAGCAGAATGGAAGTGCTGCAAGGAAAACTATTTGCCTTGCACGCAATCCTGAAAAGTGCTGGTAAATTGTGTGATGTTTTCAAAGAGCTAGTAGACAATGCCTCCACTTACTGACACACGTTTTGTGATGGTTGAAGTTGTGTGCATTTTCAGTATGGTTACTCAAAAGAAATTTTTCTGTACGCTTAAACAAGTGACTTTATTCAACCAAACTTGATAATCTTGGCCTAATGCTAAACTATTGAAATATCATAGTATTATCATTATAAGGCTGTATTATTATTGGCTTTATCATAATTAAACACTCCTGTGATTTTTTTTTTTTATATTGGTGTCCTTGAAGCTAAGCAACTATCAAAGGTCAGCTCTTGACATGATAAACTTTTTCTTAAAATAGAAAAGATCACCACTGGGTAAGACTAAGGAATCAGAGAATCAGAAAGGTTGGAAAAGACCCCTAAGATCAAGTCCAACCATCAAATCAACACTAGCAATACTGCTAGACCATGTCCTGAAGTGCCACGTCTAAATTTTTTTTTAACACCTGCAAGGATGGAACTGTCACCCTTCCTATTTTATATATATAAAATCAAGGCATAGAGGAATTACAAGTTGGAGGACACCATTCAGATGTGGAGAATGAGATTTACATCCCACAGAGAAAAAAAAAAAGAAATTCAAAACGGTTGGTGTTTTTAAATACGTCAACATCTTGATGAAGAAATTCAGGATTGCTCATCTCCCTTATTCTGGGTATATTTTGATGATGATATGAATGGTGCTTCAGCACTGGACTTTGCCCCTACTCTGTTACATGACACCTCTGGAAATCCAAGTCCAATTGTCCCCAGTAGATGAAATTGGCCTACAATATCCTAAATCCATATAAAATGTATTGAATATTTAAGACTTCCTGGGGTTTCTTTATATTCTCTCTGATGGAAGCACGACAGAGGTGAATGACTCAAAATCAGAACTGGCAGAAAAGATCCTCTAAACTATGATAATTTTAAATTTTCACACTTTATTTCCAATTCTGGTACAAGATGAGAGAGTGAAATAGCAAGCTTTTTCACTAGACAAAATAAAACTAAATAGATACCATTTGGGATCAGGTCAAAAACAATGTTTGTTTTCATCATTTAAAAACATTTAGTTTCCGAACTGGGGTTTTTTACATGTTCATAAGTGGCAAATTAACTCACAGTTTGGAATGCTCTTGAGACAGAAAAATCCTTCAAAATTATACTTTCTCACACTCTGAAAGATTGGTTTCTGAAAAATTGGCATATTCTAATATTCTGCTGAGCAGAAAAAAAAATTTAAAAAGCTTCAGTTGTAAAATTCCTGAACAGTACCACTAAAAATATATAGCTATTAGGAGGATGGGGGGAAAGGTATGGATCCCTGGGGATAGCATTCATGTTTCTTGTACCTAGTTTTGGTTTCGCCACTGTCAGTCAGAGGATACTTTCCTTTTTCAGGAGATAATTTAGCTCTTATTTTCAGGTATTCCATCTCCATTTCTAAAATTGACTGCTGCCTACCTCCCACATGAAGATTCACATATGCTTCTTGTTTCTTCAGCAAAATGGGGAGCTGAATTCTTATGGGATCCCACCTTAGAGATCCTATGTCTTTTATTCTTGTTTTCCACATTGGAGAACAATGGTTCTTTTTTTATTTTCTTTCCTTTTAATCTTCTTATGCCCAAAGTCATTACTCTGGATTAAAATTTGGGTTTAAAGAAGGTATGAGAACAATGGCAAATCATGTTTATCTAAGTCAAACATAATTATGAATTAGAGAGCTGATGAACTTCTCCCCTGTATTTCATGACAAGCAAAAGATTGTATTGATTATATAGAGAAATAAGCCCTCCTCACAATGAGGCACAAGGATTTACATTAAGGGATGAATTAATACTAACAAATAAAATAGGCTATGGAGCTTTCACTGGAGCAAGATGACATTATAGAGTGCTAGTTGGCACCAGCCAAAGCTGTGTTGAGAAATCTCCTAACAAATGGTGGGAAGACTGTGGGACCGAGCTCAAGTCTATGCTTTAGACCTGGTTTGTTTACTTGTATAGATGCAGTAGGGAACTGGAAATACCGACTTGCTTTGAAAAGATCCTTGAGCTCTGCTCATGAAAAATGCTATATGTCAGCAAAGTTTTTTTCATCATCATTATGCACATAGTAACTTTGAAGGACGACAAAATTATATCACATACTGATTGCTAGGGAGTGAAATGAACATGCATGACTTTGGCATCTGTTGCTACGATGTGGAAATATTGGTATGATTAGGGCCAATAAAGTTGGAACAACTCTGGTTCTTCCAGCCAAAAATGTGGCTTACTGGCAAGTACAAAACTAGCCGGACCTCTGCCAGATATTGCATGCACAGCTGTATAGATTATGTGCCATTGCTCTTCCATTATGTGCCATTGGTCTTCCATCTGTACAAAGGGTCCACAAATCCAATAATTCATGACTGGACTGAAGTTGAGAAGGAATTCATCAGGAAGAATTAAAAACAAAAAAAAGAAAGGAATGACCTGTATCTCAAAAAAAGAACTTCAATAAACTTTTTGTTAGATTATATTAATTTCTTTTGCTTTTCCTCTATACAAATCCACTAAAGTGCAAACTACTAGCATTAGTTTATTTATTACTATAGGGACCAGAAACTCTAGTTCTGGTCCAGAACTCTTCTGAGACATGGATAGAAAATGCCCTGAAGACAGAGAACCAGCTAGACTGCGTTCATTCATTGAAGGAGCTGAGACAAAACACTCTCAGGGAGTGATATATCCATGGAGCAATATGTGCCTTAGATAACTATTTTAGGAAAGCATCAAATATTTCTGTAAAATATACTGTCTTTCTCTCTATTCCTGCTAACTAGAGAAGGTGTCTAAATGACTGTGGACACTAAGAGAGGATCTTCTGGCATTTCCCCCTTCACTCACTGAGACTTAGCATCTCAAGATAAAAATCCTCTAAAAATCTTGCTGAAGGTAAGCTTAAAGGCATTGGAGGAAACTGGAAAAGACAATTACAGAAAATAAAAATGGAGTAACGTGGTTTCAAGAAAACCAGCTTGGATATTCTTGGTCAACTTTGCAGAAAGAGAATAACAGAAGAAAGATGTCTCTGGGAAGTCAGTTCTGAGATATGACTAAAGAAGCTAATACAAAGAGCTAAATTCATGTAGTGGATGATTGAGGAGGCAGTTCTGAAAGGTCCAATATGGAACAGTAGAAAATGAACTTCTTTATTTATGAAACCATGGGTGATAAAACTTTTCACTGAGTGGTCAGGTGTATTAATAACATGGTCCAGCTTTTAAATTTATTGTTCTTTGAATAAAGATTTTAATTTGAATGCTAAGTACCCCAGCAATATGAATTAGAGAGACCTAAACCTTCCCCATAGTTGCAATTTGGCACAGTGTGTTCAGGATTTTTCCAAGCAATACAAGCAAATTTCAGAAAAACCTCAAATCTGATTATTAGCTTTCTCCTTCGTTCACCTGCTAAGTTCAGAAAGCAGTGGAACTGCTCCTGAATGAAAACATTAGACACTTGAATTAAGAGGGGACCACAGAGGGTCCACTAGAAAATACAATGTAAGAAATGGGCATCTCAGCTACCCCAGTCTCTAAAAACACGGTTCAACTCCTCAGTGATCTTGTGCTCACATTCCATGACATGTTTCCCAACTCATTTTTCTTAAGAAATCCTTCTCTTCTCTGTATTGGATCTCAAAGACGAATCTTTAATCTTCACTTATTTCAGAAAATATCAAAATTTATAGCTAAGACTTCAAATAGATTCTTGTTTTGAATAAATGCTGAGGTCAGATGCCATCCTTAATGGCTGTAAAGATAGGCAAGTACTGGGTGTCTTGAATTCCTATGACCAGCTACTTTTACCTTTCCTAAATAATTGTTTACATTAAGCATAACCAAATAGACCAAAAGGCAAAATTAATGAACACACAACAAATGGAAAGTGGAGCTAATTTTGCTCTCTTCTTTGTGTTACTAAATAAAATCTGCTTGTCTTTTAGGACAGGTTGTATTTTCTTGTTCAGCTCAGTCCATGTCACTAGCTTATTTTTGCTCATTTTCAGTGTATTTTTATCAGTAACCACAAATTAAGTTTTCTTTCAAAGATCTCTCGGTGTGTGACTTAGTTGTTAATTTTCCCCTAATTCAGTGACCTTCTGTCCTGTCCACTGATTCTGCCAATCTAAGCTGCAACATTTCTTTACTAGAACTAGAATGTATGGTTGTTGTTTTTTTTTCCCTCTGAATTCACTGCAGTCCCTTGGTTTGAGATTCATTTCACTCTGATTCTCAGTTTTTTTCCACCATAAATTTAGATTCAGAATTCCCTGCCCAGTAGGAGAGGGAGGAAAGATGTGTGCTGGTCATTTGCATATTTTGACAGACGGAGCTGCTTTTACTGTGCAGCTGTCAATGCAGGAGCAATATTCTTTGGGGTAAAGCACTAGGTTAGGCAAAAAAGCCTGTGAAGACTTCCATCTCTTCCGCTCCTGCTTTTCCACCAATGGGGACAGAAGATACTGTCGTGATATAAGATTATCTACCCTCCTGTAGTCAGAAGGAGAGATATCCCTGGTGGCATGTGGAGAACTCAGCTCCCTCAGACACTAAAATCCTTTCTATTTTAATACTCCATGAACGGATGAGTATGCTTTGAAACTGCTTGGATTTTGCTAATCAAACAGCTTGGATTAAATTTTGCACCAGACCCATAAAGTAGAATGTTTCTAGCTCAGTGGTCAGTGATGGCGTCTGCTGCAGCAAAACTCAGGGTATTCTTTCCTGAAGACATCAAGGCTTAGGATAACATTAAATACTGATTCTTTTCAAAACCAGACATTTTCTGTCATAAACAACAGAGAGTGATTAAAAAAAAAATAGAAATAATAAATTTATTATGAAAGATAGTAGAATGGCAGGGTTAATCTACATACTTTTAATTGATTAAAACTCAAATATACAGGAATGTATTAGAATAATAGAATAGTTGAAGTTGGAAAAGACCTTTAAGATCATTGTGTCCAACCGTTAACCTAACTCTACCAAGTCCACTCCTAAACCATGTTTCTAAGCACCATATTTACATGGCTTTTAAACACATCCAGGAGTAGTGATTCAACCACTTCCCTGGGAAGCCTGTTCCAATGCTTGACAAATCTTCCAGTGAAGAAATTTTTCCTAATATCCATCCTGATATTTCCTAATTCAAAGGACTTAATATTGGAGGTCTAAAAGTTAAACTGAGTATGTAGACCATTTCTTTAGTTAATGGGAAAGAAAAAAGCCATCTTGAGAGAATTATTAATCATACCATAACATCTAATGTCTAATGTAGAGTATTCCCCTGGAGTTGCCCCAGTTTACTAAAGGTGAGGAAATACCAATGACAGTTTAAACTGAGCACACCAGGTTTAGAAAGCTAAGCATGGATCTGAAAATTCAAGCTTGGCTGGATTTGATAAGCTGAAGTAACAACAAATCTTCCAGTCTTTTGTTAATGGTGCTTAAAGATCTCTGGTTTTCAGAAGCTTCCTTGTCTTTAAATTTATTTTTCAAGTTTTGCCTCCTAAGCAGAGGGATTTGGTATGTCTTTTTCTGTTTATTTAAACTGTGTCGAAAATTGCTATCAGGATGGAGGTAGTCCTTGGGTCAGAGGTAGTAGCACCAAAAGATTGACATAAAAAATGGGAACACAAGACACAGAGGGAAAGTAGCAATATTTTATATATGATGGACTGTAGGGAGATACAAAGGAGTCATAGACTCTTTTTCTCTACATCCAGTCTTCCACTGTTATCACTGCTGCCATTCTAGAGCTTATTAATCTAGGAAGTTTTAATTTAACTCTTATTTCAGTCCCTCTGATAAATTTTCAGGGCTTTATTTTCCACCATGCTTATTGTTAATGCATAACCCAATTACTTTATATGCTTCACTCCTCAATGCAAAATGCCATGTCGTCTTTTTTTTTTTTTTCCCCATTTATTTTGTGTTTGTGAGTTGTGCCCAACAATGCTGCCCACATATTTTAAAAGTGGCAACATAAGGAGTTATTTGCAAGAAGTCTTGAAGCACCATCAAGGACACCTGCTTGCAGGATTGTATTGAATTGAGATCAGCCAACATTACACTGTATTTCAGCACTGGAATCAGCCAAAAATATGTCCCTAGCAGTGCTATTTTCATTATTCAGACCTTCACCCAAAATCTGTGTAACTGCCTCTTAAATTAATTTTCACACTTGCCTGTCTCTAAAACTAGCTTCAGCAGTGTGCTGTATATTTTAACTACAAGGAAACATTGCAGGTAGAAGAGTTCTCCCTGAAGTCACTAGCATCCTCCTTAAATTCAATCCACGGTCTCTCAGCCCCATGCTTGCAGTGGGGGGCACCTGTCATCTTTTTCATAAAGGCAAACCGTGCCCTAGATTCTGCACCCCCTCCCCTTCCCACCATACAGGTACGTGTGAGTGTATGTTCTTTTCCCACTGAATTTTTTATTCAATAAATAAATAAAACTTTCCTGAACTTGCTAAGGTCTCAAAGGTGCAGGAACTTGTAATATATATAAAAAAAAAAAAAAAAGAAAAGGAAAGAAAAAAAAAAACACCCACGAGTTCAAAGACAACCAGACAAAGTATAAAAGAAAAGATCACTTCAGTGGGACATAGCAGGAAAACAGAGTTGTTCTAGAGTAACACTAGTGGAAGGGATGGGAAATATTAATGAGTTATACTTTTAAACTAAAAGAGGGTAGATTTAGACTAGGTATAAGAAAGAAATTGTTTCCACTGAGGGTGTTGAGAGCCTGGCCCAGGTTGCCCAGAGAGGTGGTAGAAGCCCCAGCCCTGGAAGGATTCCAGGTGAGGTTGTCCAGGGCTCTGAGCAACCTGTTCTAGTTGCAGATGTCCCTGCGCACTGCAGGGGGGGTTGTACTAGATGACCTTTATAGGATTCTTCCAACCAAAACCATTCCATGATATTATGATTCTATCATTAGTATCACTGTGATACTATTGTTCTATGATAGTATGATAAATAAAGTCCAAATAAATATCATCTTGATCTTACGTATTTGGGCCAAAGTCATGTGGGTTTGCTGTAGAACCTAGAATGAGTACCAAACTTCTTAGGCCATTCAGCAAACTGTAGCAAAATACAGATTTTTCAGGAGGGCAATAATTACTAATATTATCATTTCTGTCTCAGTAGGATACAGTTGTACTGGAGTCTTCTTCCTCTTAGATGATGACTAGACTAGGATTTACTATTATGTTTAGCATAATATATTGATAAATGCTAATCTTTTCTAAAATCAGACTAAATCTCAGAGTTTTCTGAAGTGTTTTGTCCATCTCTTGCCTAGTCTCATATGTTGAAGCCATTGCACAACCTCCTTATTACACTGGACATGGTATTAAAACATTTTGGAGTCTGTTGCATAGCACTAATCTGTTTGTATCTGTAGGTCTCATGTTTCTATCATAGCAGCCACTTAAGTGTTTTAGAAGTAGAAAAAAGTAATTTTTAGATTATTTTCCCTAAATAATTTGCACCAGTAAGCTTCAGGGTCCATCTAAATAAGAGGCAACAAACAAAAGGCTGCTTTCACCAGCCTTTCCTCTCCAACTTTCTCTCAGCAGCATGGACCTCAGTTTTCTTCAAAAAATGCTCTTTCATCCAAGGCTAAATATTCCACCCCAAACCTTTTTATTCTGATGAGGGAGCAGCAGAAAATAGACAGATTCCCTTTCAGGTAAACAGCAATGATTTTTTTAAATATCAGAATGTCCCATTTAAAATTTCCTGTTTTATCCAAGAAGAGCACTGTTGCTGAAGTACTTTTGGTTCTGTCTCTAGACTGATGAAAAATCAACATAATTGCTGATATGTTTTTGATTCTGGGCCAAAAGTAACCATCTGAAATGTGTTTGTGAAATGTCTCAAACTGATGTTTGAGGGCAACCAGTGACAAGGAGCTTCTTGAGGTTTGTTTTGTGTCCCTATTGAATTCCAGTAATAGAATATTGCCTGAAATATATTATAAGGTTGGTTTGTTGTTTTGTTTGTTTGTTTTCTACAAATAGCCTAAATTATAAATAATTTTATCTGAATGAAATTATAGATAATTTTCTTGGACAAGAGACCTCTTAAAAATGGACAAGACCTCCATCTTGCCAATCTTTAATCACAGTCATCTGAAAGTTATGACTGGACAGAAATTTTTGGTGGAATTTCCCATATCTTTGACATTCCTTAGGATGCCAAATGCAGGCAACTTGATGAACCCTTGCCATGTGGTTCAGAAGTGTGGCTTAAAGTTCATGATTTACAATGGCCCAGTTCAGGAGATGCGGCTTCTTTTACTCACCTGTTTGTAACTTTAGGTACTACCTATCACCTCATGGCTTTCTTCCCATGATTTCTTGATTAAAACTGTAGAATGCTTGGGATATGAGCTTTTTGGACAATTATTTATATCCTCCAGATGTTTTCATTGCATGAATAATAAGTGATAGCAGGCTAACGTTGTACAAGACTTACCCTGGACTTCTGGAAAAGGGGAATTTCTCCTGCTGAAAAAACCCTATGTAGAAGTCAAAGGAAATTCTGTAACCTGGAGTCACTACCACACTTCCAGCTCACACTAAATTATCTTTTCCACCCTCCATATCACAATTTCCCAGATGAAATTTCAAAGGCCATTGCCTTTGCCAGATATTTAATTTTTTTGAATGATTCTTTTGCATGCATCTTAATTCTACTAAATCCGTGAGGGAATAGAAAAGAAAAAAACAAG
>JAVSBS010009307.1:0-50387 GCA_033124195.1 Coracias cyanogaster | reverse complement strand
CGAGACAGAGAAAGAAGTTTAAAAAAAAAAGACAAACAAACCCATCAAAATGATAATTGCTAAGTTATCATTTGCTTGCTCTTTTTCAGTCTAGCTGCTGCGGCAGCTCCTCTCTCGTCTTCCACCGCCTTAGCTCCCAAATGGTATCAATTATCCACAAATCTCACAGGGCCTGCACCATCTGAATAACAATTCATTAACCTTCACTTTCCTCCTGCTGATTAACTCACCCCCACCACCTCCCTGATGGAGGAGACAGTGTCTCGGAAATTCAGCCAAACTTTTTAATTATGCAAATAATACAATACCCTGAGATAATTATTTAGCCCAGGACTCAGTCTGCATAGTCTATGCTCTGCTCTGCTCTCATAGGCTTTTCAACTCTGTTCTCTTCTTTACATCATCTCAGTTGTGTCAAGGAGAATGAAGGATTTTCAGTTTCACTCAGTTCAGGTGATCACTCAGAGAAGCTGTGCACAGATGTGCCATGGTTTGGGGAAGAATAGGTTGCTGCAAGGCTGGCTGGGGAACATAAAGAGCCAGTTAAATTTACAATATCTATCTTTCAGTCCATTAATTTTCAAGCAGAGCCCAGGTAAACCCTGTGTGGGTCCAAAATCTTTCATTGTAGGGCTGAATTTTGCATCTTACATCTGATGGGACCCCATCTGCGTAGCTCAAGTCTTTTTGATTGTTTGTGTCTGGTATGAAATTGCTGAGCATTGCCTACTTTTTTGTTCTGTCAAAACTCCTTCTTATCCCAGTCAAATTTAATATTTCATAAATGAATAATTGGAAATCAAGTTTAAACCCTCAAACTTTTCTTTTTGACAGAGATAGCTTAAAAAAAAAACAAAAAAAAAAATTATGACCAGAATTTTGTTTCATAGAGATACATATAACTTTCACCCAGAGCTAACTCAAGAATGGCAGGATGGATTTGTTTCAAACTCTCTAGCATGCTTTTTGACAGACACATATGGGATTGTTTCCATTATGCAAAGGGTAAGATTTTGGGCACATGAGATTTTGAACTTGGGTCTGCAGTCAATTCTCCTTATGGCTCAGGCCAAGTCACATAAATATGTCTACCCATCCATGCAAGTGGTCTGTGTAATTACCTTTGGGGCTCTGGCTGGTCTATTGGTCTCTAGTTTACCTGTAAAACAGAGGTGACACAGCTTTATAGAGAATTTCCAAATCTCTGAACTGGAACTTTCTTAGAATTACAGATCACATCAACAATATCAAATTTTACCATCTGCTACAATCATCTGACATTATTCCTGTACACTGGAAAAAAGGTAATTGATTATGTTTGAGAATCAGCTGCAAATATAGTAACATAAGCAAACCTTTATGAGATTAAATGATGCAAAATTCAGGAAAGATTGTACTACTCTGACGTTTTCTATGTCCTAAGTTAACAGTGTTTAAATTTTATTCTTGGAAGCAGGGCATGGTCATGTATTCAATGTCTCCAATGTCTGACAGAAGTTTTATAAAATTTCAAAATTCAAACACATTCAGACTGATTTCACTGTAAGAGAGAGCAAACCAACATCATCATGATGTATTGGTGGTAAACTTCAGAATCACTTCAAAAGAAAATATCAATACTAGGCCATTCTATTATCTTGTAATTACAAATTTCACAGGTGTTTCAGAGTAGCTGAATATAATTATCTCAGTTTGGTATGTGGGAAAGTGAAGATATAAGCAAGAAAATGTCCTGTTCTTAAATAACTTTTTAAGCTTAAGTAGAAATTCCTAAATTTGTAAATGAACGATGGAGAATATTTTCTCAGCTGCTTCCTAATTGAAGAGGAGTCCACTTTTCCTTTGCACCTTGGTTATTCACCAGAAATGCTTCTTTTTTTTTTTTTTAGTGAGCCTAAACTACTCAAACCATGAAGCTGGAAAGTTCAGCATCTAAAATCCCAGTATTTCACAACAAATGCACTTCCTGACCTCTCTTATCATTCAGATTCAATTCACTAGGAAGCTGAAACAGGTCTGGATGACACAAAATGCATAAATGTTCTTATAATTAAAGACTGTGACCACAGATTTGTTCTTCCTTTCTCTTTCTCTCAAACACCCACATTTATTACTCTTATAGGCTGTCTGCTGCTCAGGCTGCTGACTTCTACAGGTCTCATCTTTAGGTATCCAGCTGTTCCTATACCTTGTACAGGAAACCAAACTGAGGGTGTCCCCCCAGCAACAAGAGTCAGATGTGACAATACCAAATCCAAACTCATGCATAGACCAAATGCCGTAAGTTGTTGAAGAAATTAGCGGTTAAAGACATACTCTATTTCACACAGATGCTGAGCACCTTTAGCCATTTATTGACAACAATGGTAGAGTCAGATGGTCTTCTTTTCTAGAAACAGGTCACATACTTCATTGCTTATGTATGGTTCTTCATAACTTATTTTAGGGACCCAAGTTTTAATAGTTAATCCTATGCAACTGGAAAAAGTCACACTGAAAAGCAGAGTCTGTACTGAAGGGAAGATAAAGGCAACCTTAGTCCTCTGGCCCATGTTCAGTGTCTTGGATTGTATTGCTTCTTTATATCAATGTTACATATGAAAAACTCTGCCAGCCTAGGGGTTGTTTCTGTCCTTTTCAGTGGCCGGAAAAAGACAGACACTAAACAATATGAAGAAATCTGCTTAGGAAGTTAAATGAAGACTAATATTTGATCTGGATGAAACATTTGGGACACAACATCAGGCCTCTGCAAGGATTACTAATGGTATGGATTCACTTTCCCAAGAGTTAGAACAGTGCACACTAAATATTTTCTGTGAAGACAACAAGCAGGAGAGGGTAGAAATACTTAGCTTTAAAATGTATCCAGGACATTTTAGCAGGACATGCTGCTAAATCTTCAATCAATGTGAACAGCCAGGGTTTGATCTTTTCACTGACTTGGAGACATCCTTATAACTATCATAATGCCTGCAGGGAACATGGGTTTAGTATCAGCAGAGATTCACAGGCAAAACACTTCCTAATGGAGCTCCACAGTCATGTCCTGCACCATTATAAAGGTCTCCACACTTCTGGTTATACATTTGTCCTTCAAGTTTTCCTACTTAAGCATATTTGGAAGACTTCTGTCTTCCATGCCAGTACTTCATTGTTAGCATCCAATGAGATATTGATGATTAGGTCTTCTTTGGTGCAATCATGTTCAGTCAAATAAATTTAAATGGCCCATGATATTCCACTTCTATTTCTCAGAAGACATACAATATTGATTAGGAGGTTTGCCTCTTTATTTGTACAAACCAATACTCATCCTAGGACTTGACAGACTTGGAGCTGGAATAAGGTTTCCAGGTAAGAGTTACTGACCCTGTTCTTCTATCCAGCTGGACTGACCTTCAAAACCAAAGTTGGAGAAGGACTCGGTTAATGTATGTCTACAAACTTGTAACTTGATTTTTATATAAGTGCTAAGCTAACTCTGTTTAATTGATTTTCCACATTGTTCACTGAGAAATAGGATTTTTATGGCTCTTGAATAATTCAGAACTTTGATTCCTAAGGCAAAAAAAATGGGCAAGGAATAAAAGCATAATTATCATTGTAGTAGAGGTCAAAAGGACAAGCTGGCCATAAGTTCATAATGTGCTTGTGCTCTTGGACTCATTGTGGACTGTGGAATATTACCTTGTTGAAATCTTGTTACTTAAGAAGAAAAAAAAAAAAAAGCACACAGGCAGTTAGCTGCAAAAGAAATGGAGAAAGTGTTAATTTTTAAGCAAGTTTGACAAAGATTGAGTTTCATATGACAAATACTGTCAGCAAGACAGGATTCTGTCAGTGGAAGAAGTTTAAACATTAACAATTTCTGTCAGGCTGTTGACACAACCACGGCAGACATTTCCCAAGATGCTGAGATGACTGCTGGCATTTGTCAACAATCCTGTCACAGTGACAGCAATAAGACCATGTCTGGAAATGTGACAGTTTTGGCTTTGTGTTCCCCTGAGCATTGGCCCAGGTGTTCAGAGAAAGTGTGGGAAAAACCCGTATTTCTGCATTGTCATTCGAACGCAGAAAAAACACAGGAGGAAAATGAGCTGTCACTCCAATTCCCATGATGCCTTGCTGCTTAGCATAACTCTACTCTGCGGCCCAGGGTCCACTGGTCCATACTCTGACAGATAATTAAGAAAGCAGCAGCTTTTTCTAGACGGCTCTTCCTCATGATTTGCATTTTAGCCAGAGGCGACCAGTTATAAAAAAAACATGATGGAAAGATGGTAAGAAGCCAATTAGATGGATGGATGGCTGACTGACAGCTCTCTGGTATTACTACTCCAGATTTCATTGTATGTAGCCTGGCAGTTTTCAACAAGAACCAACTTTTGCAGGTTTGTAGAGCTGTTAAATGAACGACTATATATAGAGTGCAATGGTTTTGCACAAATCTTCTGCGTTTCCTTGAAATAAACATTTATTGTTTCCATTCTAGTTTGAATGCAATAATCTGTCTTAATTAATCTCAATTTATGTAACTGCATTCAGAAATTCAGAAGACTTTTTATTTACATAGGTCTGTCAGGGCAGCAATGATTTAAAAGTGAGCTCTAAGTTAAACTTTGACACTAAAACATGGCAGCAGAGGTGAAGGCAGTTAGTAATTAATGTTTCAAAGGAACAAGTATGCTTTTTAACTTAATGCCACTGATTATTTTGAAAGAATCAAGTATTTGTTTTAAAGAAAAAAAGTATCTGAAAAATAAAGAGAAATCTGAAATTTCTCATTGTGCTGGAAGGATCTGTTCTCAGTGGATGTTTCCTTTCTTCTGGGGAATCTTCTTTTTTGTATTTTTTTCCTATTGTTTTTCCCAGAGAGAAAAGATTGTTTTGCACAGGACCTAACAGTTTTAAATATGAAATAGCTTGTAAATTGCTACTTTTCAGCTCATCTGCTCAGCTCCAACAGCTGCTAGCCAATCAGAAATATTCTTCTGTGCTAGTGCCTTGTGGCTGTATCTCACTATAAAATTTAAACATTAGCAGGGCTTTTGTTTCACTTTTGTGTTGTTTGTGGATTATTTTCTTTATGAATACCAAACTTAACAAAGCACGACAACAATTGCAGTTCCAAAGCTGCAACTGCCATCTGATGAGTAATAGTCTTCGTGAACATAAAAAAGTCACTCATCTTTCTTTGGGTTCCGCAAGTTTATCCAATGCTGGCAATTATCTCTTGATGAATGGTTGGTTGTTTTAGCAAAGTTTCTCGTAAACCAGTGCTTCAAGGAATATGACATTGTGGATGTGAGTCATCCAAATTGTTGGGAGTGTGGATAGCTGAAAATGTTACTCCTTGTTTTTTCCTGCTACAATATAAAAAACCAAAACAAAATCATTGACATTTCCTTGTTCAAACCCGGCTAGGATTTTTTTTTTTCCCAGATAAAAAATAGGACAAAAATATAAAGCAAATTCTTAACATGTTAAAGATCAGAATATATTAATTCATGTATATTAATTCATCGTGCAGGAATTCCTGTACAAACTCAAACACTAAAAAGAAGCCTACAGAGGGTGGAAGCAAGGACAGGTAGCCTGGGAGGAATACAGAGAAATTGTTTGAACAGCCAGACATCAGGTTAGGAAAGCTAAAGCCCTTTTAGAATTACACCTGGCCAGGGACATCAAGGGTGGCAAGAAAACCTTCTGTAGATATGTTGGTGGTAAAAAGAAAACTAGGGGAAATGTGAACCCTGTCCAGAAGGAAACGGGGTATCTGTTACCAGGGATATGGAGAAGGCTGAGGTACTCAATGACTTTTTTGCTTCACTCTTCACTGTCAAGTGCTCCAGCCACACCAACCAAGTCACAGAAAGCAAAGGCAGGGACTGGGAGAATGAAGAACTGCCCACTATAGGAAAAGATCAGGTTCAAGATTATCTAAGGAACCTGAAGGTGCACAAGTCTACGGAACCTGATGAGACGCATCCACAAGTCCTGAAGGAACTGCTGGATGAAGTGGCTAAGCCACTCTCAGTGATATTGGAAAAGCTGTGGCAGTCCAGTGAAGTTCCTACTGACGGGAAAAGGAGAAACATAACCCGTATTTTTAAAAAAGGAAAAAAAAGGAAGACCTGGGGAGCTACAGGCCAGTCAGTCTCACCTCTGTGCCCAGCAAGATCATGGAGCAGATCCTCCTGGAAACTGTGCTAAGGCACATGGAAATTAAGGAGGTGATTGGTGACAGTCAACGTGGCTTTACTAAGGGCAAATGGTACTTGGCAAATTTGGTGGCCTTCTATGACAGGGTTACAGCATTGCTGGATAGGGGAAGAGCAACTGACATCACCTACCTGCTGTTGTGCAAAGCAATTGACACTGTCCACCATGACATCCTTAACTCTAAATTGAAGACAAATGGATTTGATGGATGGATCATTCAGTGGATAAGGAACTGGCTGTATGATTGCACTCAAAGGCCTGTGGTCAACGGCTCTGAGTGGAGACCAGTGACCAGTGGCATTCCTCAGGGGTTGGTTTCGGGACCAACGCTGCTTAAAATCTTTGTTGGCAACATGAACAGTGTCACTGAGTGCACCTTCAGCAAGTTTGCTGAAAACACCAAGCTGTACTATCAACATACTGGATGGAAGGGATGCCACCCAGAGGCACCTGAACAGGCTTGAGAGGTGGGCCCATGCAATCACATGAAGTTTAACAAGGCCAAGTGCAAGATCTTGCACCTGGGTTGGGGTAATCCCAAGTAAACCCCTAAAAACAGGATGAGTGGAGAAAGGATTGAGAACAGCCCTGAGGAGAAGGGCTTGCACCTGTGGCCTAGAAAGTCAACTGTATCCTGGGCTGAATAAAAGAAGCATGATGAGCAGGTTGAGGGAGGTGATTTTGCCCCTCTACTCAGCTTTGATGAGACTCTGCATAAAGTACTGCATTCAGCTCTGGGTCTCCAACATGAAAAGGACAGGACTCTGTTGGAATGAGTCCAGAGGAGGCCACAAAGATGATCAAGTAGCTGAAATACTTATCCTATGAAGACAGGCTGAGAAAATTGGGGTTGTTCAGTTTGGCAAAGAGAGGGCTCTGGGGAGAACTTTTTGCAGTCTTTCATTATCTAAAGGAAATCTGGAGAGGGACTTTTTACAAGGGCATGTAATAATAAGACAAGACATAATGGCTATAAACTGAAAGAGGGTAGATTTGGATTAGATAGAAGGAAGAAATCCTGTACTATGAGGATGGTGAGACACTAGAACAGGATGCCCAGAGAAGTTTATGGATACCCCATCCCTGAAAGTGTTCAAGGCCAGGTTGACTCCCAAAAGTCAAGTCTCCACTGCAAGGTTCTTCATCTCCCTTTTTATCATCCAGCTACACAAACTCCTCTCCCACATTGCTACTACATCTACTGCAACAGATTGCCCTTAATGCTTTTCATCACCTTTCCACTTGTGGAAACCTTGTACTGAAAACCCTGAGTCTTGGACTTTTTTTCAGTAGTAATACTCAGCCACCACCATATTAGTGATAATCATGGTATACCATAGATTTAGCCCCAAAGCATCATCGCTGGCAAGCACTGAAGACTAAATACAACACAATGAATAAAAACTAGGATATTGAATAGATTTTGCTAGCTAAATTCCTTATAAGGGAAGCGTGCTGATATGTGATGGTACTTGGAAAAGTAGTAAAATTCTGGAAAAAACCATTAGTACAGGAATTGTGATGTAGTGCTCAGGAAGTCCTATACCACTGAAGAAAATGCCATGCTACTTTTGCTGACCTGAATATAAATTGTTGGAGAAACCTCCATGAGAAAAATCAGAATGTAGGCTTAAATTTATATCTATAACATTTGGCAGGAACTTGCCATGTTTCTTCCAAGTAGTAGCAAAGATACAAAGATGCTGTTTATGACCATCTTTAAGCTGAAATCACCATCTGCTATTGGGATGGCAAGGAGAATTTAGGACAAAGTATTTCCAAATAAACTGAAAAGTCTGCTGATTCGTTGTCTTCCAGATAATTTAAATGACTTTTTCCCATTAGATTTATGCCCACATTTATTTATTTCAAAGTATTACCTCTGAATTTGGTTTTGGAGCTAGTGATGAAAATTCCTGTTATTTAAGCTCACCTTTATTCCTCTAGGTGTTCAAAATAGTCATAACAAAATGAAAAATAATGAAACCATAATTCTTCACAGAACCTTAGTCTTCACAGAAAATCAGATGAATTTCAAAAGAGAGAAGGTCTGGAAGGAAGATGAGAAGGTGAGAAGGAGGAAGTTTAATGTAAATTTTTGCTATAACATTCTTCCAGTATTTATTTATTTATTTAAAATCTACATTGTGGATTCTTTTCAATCACTGCTTTATTTGCAAACAAGGCAAGAAAAACTTATGGTTTTTATTTCACTCATCCAAAAACTCCACAGTGAAAACTGAGTTGATTTGACTCACTGATTTGATCAGATTTGGAACGTTACTAGCAAACCTGAAACTACGCCTGTTGTTAGAAAGATTCAGGAACATTTAGTGTGGAAAACATCTAATCTACCTTTGCTTAAATAGAAATTAGGCATTTAGTCTAAGATTGACTATTCTGATGTCAGATTTAGAAAGCCCCTCTGGGGATGATCCATCTGTTCCTAACACCGAGTGTCTTGACACTTCAATTACTTATCTTTATAAGCTATAAGAGGAAGCTGAATCTCTAGTTTAAAGTAGTCACTTTCCAGGTGGTTTGTGTTGTACAAAATGGATCACAAACTCCCTCCGTACAGGGTTGTGCCTTGGAATTTAGATCTTACTCAGTTCTTTGGTTTTATCCAAGGCTGGAGGCCAGGATATTGCTTGGCTCTGACACAGTGGCTTGTGTGATAAATCACCTTCTTTAAGAAGAATACAGAAATTTCCTTACAGATCTTTAATAGCCAATTCTGTCCAGCTCCCTAGATGAGTAATATTATAAGCCTAGCAGTGTTTTAAGCCTACCTTTCTTTGTTCTTTCAATATAACTACCTAGATGTGAACAGGCGCTTTATTATTACCTAGTGAAAATTATTCTTTTGGGCTGTTTGATGTCCTATTATACCCACAGCAGTGATGAAAAACTGTGTATGAGATAAAGGCAGAGGGTACTGAAGGTAAGAAATACTTTCCTATTTGCCATTATTTATTATTTCTTGTGCAATAAAACACTAACATAACAATAACACAGACTCCAAATATAGACAGAATACTTTAGGAGAAACATTTTGCTCCTGGTCTTGAAGCCAACATGAGCATAATTTAATATTAGATGATATGATGAATGTACTGAACATGACAAAACACCAGACTTTTCAACCCAAACCAACACAAAAGTGACAGATGAAAATAACTCTTAAAGCAGAGCTTAAAAGCAGAGCAATCTTTGTGTAGAAGTATTGCAGCAGGTCTTAAGGTTTGATTAAAGACTAAGAAAAAAAAGCAAAAGCGTAAAAAAGCATAGGGCACAGCAGCAAGAAGTCTGATCACAAGGCGTTTAAAACAGAAAAGGAGAATCACAAGTATTCCCTAATTGGAAGTCTGGAGAGAACAAGGGTGAGTATAGCTTTCTAAAATTCAGAACAAGGAAGAGTGAGGAAGATGAGGCATTCACTGAAATGTCAAGATAAAATCGATACAGCATTTTCTGGGAAATCAACGCAGAGTGGAAGAGATTCAAGATAACAGAGAAGCACATGCTTTCTCTGGAACGGATGAAAACTCCAACAACGACACTGAAAACAGGTGTTGTTTTCATAATTAAAACTCAAGGGAAACCTGCCTAAAGGGAGCTGTAATAATGAAATAGGGGAAAAAATACCCATGGAGAACATCATCTCATTAGGAGAGATAAACTTCACATGTGAACAACGTTGAGTTAAATGATAAATTGTTTTTCTTAATGGTACTCTGGTGTGAGATAGGTTCAGAGGTTTTGCTTATTTTGCTGCAAGCTGGTAATTAATGACTGTGAAGGTTTTCAAGCACTCGTGAAAGACAGGACTGGAAAATGAAGATGCAAGTTGTCTCTCTAAAGGGGCACTTTGTAAAACCAGTGTCTGGACAGAAATAGGAAAGCCTTTGAGAGGTTAGGAAGCCCTTATAATAACTAGCTGTGGAATGACCCAGTTTAGTTATTTTCTGTTTGGTTTCTAGTTAATACTGTTTTCCCCTTGTAACCGATGCACACTAAAACCTCAAGATTAAGACCCTGAGGCAATTCTGAAATCATCTACAGTGTATTTTCTCAGAGATAAAAAACATAAGTGACTCCAGTCCCTCTGACTCAGCGTGATGTTCAGGTACCATGGAGCTAAATGTGGTATGGGTGAGCAGAGTGTTGTCAGAAACCCTCCAGGAAATCTGAAGTATCTGGGTAATTCCACACTTGGATTTCATAACCTTATCAATACTGTTCCTCAAATGGGGATGTTTAAAGATGGAGAGGAACTGCTTGTGTCAAGGGGTGGCAGAGGAAAGCTAGTTTTCTCTGAATAAAACTCTTCTGCTACAGAGTTTTCAGGGGAGCAGTGTAGCACAGGGATTTCTGATAAGGGATTTTTGGGATAAATGTCTGCAGGAGATCAACGTTCTCCAGTTTCTATGTGCTTAGGAGGCACAGGTGGGATTCAGGAGCTGTTACAGTTGACTAACTACCTGTTGCATGTCCAGGAGTACTAAATAGGCCAATAAATCCTCAATTCCGGAAACGAATAAAACCGCTATTACAGCAATCTCCTGGGTGGGAAGCAAAGCTACACCATAAAGAACATTGTAAATTGTTCAGGGGTGAAAGAACTTGGCTATTGTCATGTATAGTGACTTGGAATATTTAGTCAAATTTGTCTGTTCAATGATAACATGTTTAGAATGAGCAATTTTGAAGTCATATTTCTAAATATAAAGGCTCTGTTTGAAGATTGGGTTTGTCATCTGCAAGCAAAAAAATTTAGGAGGGATAAGAATTAACAATATTCTTATTTGTGTAACATAGGGTTAGTAATGAATAGCAGTGATTTTGTCTCCAAGTGCATCGGTAAAGAGATCAATACTTTATTGAGTTCAGATCTCTAGACATTAAAAAAGGATGTTGGAAAACTGAAAAACCTGCAGAAAGCTACTGTCAGCACACAGATCTTATGCTGGAAAACATAAGGAGTTCCTTCTCTTCTACTACATCTCCAAGACTAAACTGTGGCAACCCTGAGTTGATAATTCACATGCACAGAGTATCAGGAATCACAGGACTCTTCTTTCTCATAGAGAAAAACTCATGATATACTGCCTGGAATCAAAAGACAAGCAAAACAATATTAGAAAAATACATCTGTTTTCATTTAGGGAGATGAATAAGAAGAAAAACAACCTGTACAATTATAAATCATGTTTTATGAAATTTTACCAAGATCTATAGGAGGCTTCATAGTAATAGGGTATTGCTATAAAAATTACATCTCCACTTGATATGATTAAGATGATATAGAGGTCTAGAAGAGATAAGGCCTTCTTGTGATCTCAGATCATCTCTGTACCAAAGATCTTTTCTGAATGTGGCATATTGGGACATAATGTTTCTCTTGCATGTGGAATTACAGAGTTAAGGTGTCTCAGTACATATTCCTCTGCAACGTTTGACAAAATTCACTTTATTTTGGGAGGCAGTATGGCAAATATGAAATACAGCTCAGCAACACCCCATTAATTCAAGGGAGACACACATGTAATCTTTTGCAATTAAAATTGCACAGGGAATATGGATAGGTGAAATAGTAATTATTAAATTGGAGTCTTGCCAGAAAAGTGGGACAACTGTGTTGTCTTTGTTTGGTAGTTCAAACTTTTCTGTTTCAAGAAAAACAGATAAAATATCCCTCCAGAGGCATTATGCACCATCCTCATCCAAGGGAGTGATTTGCAAATTTATACATGTAGGACTCCCCCATTAAACACTATATCCCACAGCCAGAAAGGAACCTAAATTCAGCAATTCCCAGCCGTGCAGTAGATATTGCCCAGGTAGAACTGAAAGCCAATGTCTCCCATCCAGAGAGCAAGACAACTTGTGTACCTTACAAAAGGTTTTCTTGAGCTGAATTATTTTAGCCAACTAAACTAAAAAGCCAAAAAATCAATGTGTCCTACATAATAACTTTTTTTGTGGCTTTGGTTAAATATAGCTGTAAATCTGGAGTTCACTGCTGAAATTTTTTTCTAGATTTCCATTATGGACAACTGAGACATTGGGGAGCAACTTTTTCAGACAGAGGTCTAACCTTGACAGGAGGTGCAGGTAGATGGTGCCATCCTAGCCTGTGGCTGGAAGAGCTGTTGATTTAACCTTCTCTCCATGTTAAGAGGAGCACAGAACCCAGTTTGTCTATCCTGCAGGAGTTCTCCAACCTCTAGGTGACATTTAAAAATGTCTTCTACCTTCTATCTTCTACCAACTTTGCTCTTGCATTTGATTTTAAGTGGAAAAAGACAACTGCTGCTTCATGCAAGTCAACACTGCTGATGAAGGCACCCCTGTGGGATTACTTTCCTCCCTTCAAGATGTGCCAGACCTGTAGGTCCTGAACAACCCACAGATGTGGCATCAGTAGCAGAAGTCTCTGCAGCCAAAATGTTTTGGAGTTTTGCACCTCTCTCTTTGCTGGTATTATGGACGTAAATTCTGCCATGAAGGAAGTGTCTGTATTTGGGTCCCTACTAAAAATCAGCCTGGCCCTGGTTCAAGCACTGCCATGCAATAAACTGTACTGTTAATTGGTAGAATGCTTCCTGCACTTGCACCTGGTTTTGCCAGCCAGCATCAACCACATAGCCTCTGGTGATTTCGACATAGGGGTCATGCCCAGTAGGAAATTCATGTGCAGCCATTGATTGTGGAGGATGAGAAAGCTGATCTGTGTAGATGTGAACTCTCTTGTCTTGGATCAGGGAAAAGTTACTGACTTGTTTTATAGCAATAAAATTATATTATAACAATAAATTGTTACTAAATTAAATTACTAGCATAATAATAAAAGGTTAAACTTATTTTATTGCTATTATAGTCAGGCCAAATGTCCCCATAGTTTGGAAGCCTGTCTCTGTGTAGTGATCAGGAAAAGAATCGTGAGAAAGACGGCAAGAACAGGGCTGGTACAGGCAGGTATTTCTCCACTATGTGCTCCAGACCCCATCAGCTGATGACCTGGGGCATTCTTAAGCCACTGGCTGTGCTGAAGTATTGAAAATCCTTCCTTGCTTCTGGGGTCAAAGCACTGTAGAGTCATTCAGCTTCTGGAAATTTGCCTGTCCATAAAATAGCATTTAATTGGCTGAATTAGCAGCCAAGTGTTATGTGAGAGCAAAACACTACTTAAGATGTGAAGAAAGCAGAGAAGAGAGATGTGCTGAAGTCCAATAGAAAGATGATGTGATAAGGATAAATTTATCTTGCAGTAGATAATATCCACAATCAACATCAGAGATTGTGTGGTCTATGTACACACAATAAAAAGCAGGTTTTGTCTGAAAAAGCTTAAAATAGGTAACAACAGTAAGAAGAAAAATAAAATGAGCAAGCAAATAATATTCTTTTCCATTTTATAGGCAGGGATCAGGGACACAGAAAGCTTAAATGAAATGCCCCAGCTTGAAAGGCTGTGTGTGTCCTGACTGGGAATTTCTCTTCTCTGCCTTTGCCCTAAGATTATCATTAATCAGCTTTCTAAGATTCAGACTGTTTCCCATGTTGACCACATACACATAATAATTTGTAAGGAAACCTGCAAGTAAAGCCTGTCTCCTAATGTCTGAGTGGGCAGAGGGACCGAAGGTCTGTAGGAATTTGGAGGAAGGATTTAAAAAATCATAGGATAAGGAGAGCTACTTGAACTAAACCCCAAACGCATTTTAAAGCTTAGGAGAACAAGACATACTTGCAAATGCATATTAGCAACAAAATGCAATGACAGCAAACCCCCCGAATCAGTCATCATATACTCATTTTAGCAGACCTGCCAAAACTCCTAATTAAGGTCTCCCTTAGGACTCTTGTTTTCTATCTCATTATTCTGATAAAGTGGACACCAATGAGTCTCTTAATGAGGATTAAACTGTAAGCTTTAGCTGAATTTGCATCTCACGTTTGCTATTGACGAGACTCTCCCGAAATATGCCACAGATACTTGCCAGCTTCCGACTGAGGATTCAAAATACCGTATGAAAAATCTGGTAATAGACTTCCACTGCTTTGCCTAGCAGATGTCCAAAAATAAGAGGTAAAAATTGTCTGTTTTGATAAATACAGCATTTTCCCATCCACAGTCCAACAGTGTGTGTCATATTGCTGTGTATCTGGCTTAAAAGGGACAGCTGCTCCAGGGATCTGGAAACACTCTCTTTAGTTTATAACAGAAGGAAAAACTGAAACGGAAGCAGATGTTTGTGACTGTATCGTGCGTGAGATAAGGCCTTTGGAGACTTCTTTTTTTTTCCCGACAGCAAGTGTTTAAAGTCTCATCTTCCTTAAAGGAATTTTGATTTCATGCCTGACCCAAGAAATATGCTTTGTGTAAATTCACATGACAGAGTTTCTTGCTGATGGTTTTAGTCAACACTGAGGCTAAGTCATTAGGTTGTTCTGAAACCTCATTACTTCCTACGCTTACCAATGGGAGTCTGCTCTTCTATACCTCCTCCATTGCCATGATTTTAGCTATAAGGTAGAACTGCTAAAGTCTACATCCACACAAAAGCCAGGAGCTTTCTAGGCCCTAAGAGACAGAAGGGTTTCCTCCTAGAAATCAGAAAAAAAAAGTTTGCTCAGCAGTCCTAAAATCTGCGAGTCCTGAATTAGTATCTCAGTCAATTTATTCAGAGTGTTCAACAGACCTTAATTAGAACCCTCTAAATGAAGTTTATACCTGTCTTGCAGCGATCTTCCATGAATCAAGAAGCTAATTTCTTTCTGAGTATTTCCTCACTCAGTGACATAGACAAGGATCAACACTAACACTCCCAGCAGCTTCCCCACCACACTTGCTGAGCTCTTATTTCTCATCTTCTTACCTTAATCTATGGATTATATAATAATAGAATTGTTTAGGTTGGAAAAGACTTCTAAGATTAAGTCCAACCTTCATCCCAGTGTCTCCCTGATCACAAGACCATGTCTTGAAAAGCCACATTTACTCATTTCTTGAACAGCTCCAGGGATGGTGATTCCACCACTTTCCTGGGCAGCCTGTTCCATGCCTAACCACTCTTTCAGTAATGAACTTCTTCTTAATATCCAGTCTAAACCTCTCCTGGAGCAACTGGAGGCCATTACCTCTTGTCCTGTCATTAGTTACTTGGGAGAAGAGACCAACACCTGCCTCATTGACAACTGATCGGTGAGACAATTTAATCTTCAGAAGAGGTTTCCCTCATATATAGTGCGAAATGTAGACGTACAAATACTTATCTTTATTAATACATGCATTTGGAGACATTTTTGCTTTAATATTTAAGTTGGGAAAGACTCAATACTTTGGCTGAATTTTGATGCCTAGTTTATCCAAGCTCTTCTATAGAAGAGTTTACAGAAAATCTGTTTGATAAAAGCTGTGAAAATTTTAGATTTGTGATATCAGAGAAAATCTTGGAAATACCACAAGCACATCTCAGGCTTCAGAAACTAGGAAGAAAGAAATGCCCAATATTTAGTGTTGATTTAGAGATCTTATTTAAGACACTCTTAGGGGTGTGTGTGTATGTGTGTGACTTGCCACAGAGGTTTTTGTAATGCTCAGCAAATAAAAACTTATTAATAAGTAATTTCCATCACTTTTGCATGTCGTGATCTACCAAATCTGAACTGTGAAGCACATTTATGAATGTTCTTGTTACTGAGATAAGATCATTGTTCCCAGTTAGGTTCAGCTAGGAAATATGACTCAAATTGTAACCACAATGAGAACAGTGAGACTTGTGAAAGCAAGTCACAGATGTCAGGTAAAGCCAGAGGAAGTATAAAGGAAGACCACAGTGTTAAAGGCAGTATTTCCCAACATTGGCATCGTTGCCCATAAAAACATTGTTACTTTTGCCCATCCAACAGCAACATCCATGACCAGAATTCTGCTCTCTATCTCCTGTGCTGTCAAACCAGTTTTCAGCTCACAGCAGGGCTTTCGCTCCAAAAAGATTCCATCATACATAAAAAAGCTGTGGGGGTCGTATGTGATGACCAGTTTTGGTCCTCTTCCAGGCAGCACTTAAAGGCTTTTTCAAATCCCTGCTCAGTATCTTCTTGTACAGTGAGATTGCAAACAGCCGCTGGAGTGAAGAGTGGCTTTGGCACAAGTATTTTCTCCTTCCTATCTCATAGCAAGACACAAATCACATTCATTCAGCAAACTATACATGTTTGGGGTTTTTTTAATTAATTAAGTAAAAAAGGATACATTGGGAAATGATTGTTCACTGTCTTGGTGCAACTGTGAGGTGGGACAGATAAAACAACAGGTCAGAGATTTAAAACAAGCTAGAGAAGGTCTTTTATCAGGAAACACGCAGTCCACCCATAGTATTCCCTGTTTTCAGATAGTGATACCAGATAGTGCAAGTGCTAAAACTTTAGAGGCCGTCAAGGGTTGCCTATACAACTTTGCAGAGAATTTAACTGAGTGAGATACAAAGCATGATTTCAGGCTCAGGAAATCACTGAGCTGTAAGGTTTGGGACAGAATTCTGAAGAAATATTGGTTTATATTTTTCCACAGACATTAATTTTTGTCTCCTACTGGAGACAGGGTGCTGGTCTGATCCACTACTGTGCTTTTCCATTCTTAAATATCAAGATGTTTCTCTTGGCATTGCAATGTGCATCATTTTATCTTCCCATATGATTTTTAAAAAGTAAGGAAAAAAAATCATACAATTTCTTTCTTTCTGCTTGATTCAAGCTGACTATCTTTTTCAACATTAAATTGAAAAAAATATGTTATTTGCAGTCAAGGCTAAGATTTGCTTTACTTTAGTCCTGAAATCATTTGAATTTGAGCAGGTTTGCATAATGACAGTCTGTTGTGCTTCTTAATTTGGGAATTAGGGAGCTTGGAGGAACCCTACTGTTTACCAGCTTCAGTAAAAAAAATGAATTTTAAATTCATTTCAATGAGTTCTGTTTATTCTTTTCCCTGTACACAAGTACACCTCATACTATATGGTACACTAGTTACACTGGCCACCCTAACTGATGGATAACAGCTGAGATTAGTTTTCATAGATGTAGCAGGGACATTGATTTTCAGGCAAAAACAGATTTTCCGGTTTGACTTCAGAAACTGGACAGAATTTAACCTTGGATGAAAGTTCTCAAAGCTAAATTATCTCTGGTTCGAGATCTCTCGTACCCCAGAGACCCTGCTTCTGCACATGAGATGTCACAGCTGACAGTCCTGAGATGTGTTTGTTTGGGGACAGTGATAGAGAAATTATTCGAAGTGAAGGGCTTGACAGCTTGGAACTTGCTTCTGCCCTTGGTATAATGTAAGCTGAACTTTCTAACAGGCAGGGAATTTCTGCAAAGCTTGTGTCTACATGAAAACACTCCTTGTGAATCTGCTGTAAAAGTAAAACATTTTGAAGTTCAAGCATCAACAATTAAGCACTGAATTGCACTCATTAAGATTTTCATTATTTCTTCCTTAGTTTTGCAAGACCTACTGTATACACGATATTCTAGCCCTTCCACTTTCGGCTCTAACTGTAACAAATTAATCCATGTGTGATCACTCTTCACAGGGAATCTTCAGAGCTGCCAGCCAGATTTCCAGATGTACTTGAGAGGCTGCAGACACACACAAACCTCTGATGAGATTTGCAGCAGTGTGAAGATGCCCAATCTCAAAAAAAATCTATGGTATTTCTTTGCTTAGACACTTTAAAAAAATTCCTAATATTGCTCTAATCAATCAGCTGAGTGAGAGGTGTAACATCCTTGCCTGTCACCTCTGCTTGAGGGCTTCTGTGCAAATAGAATCCCATTGTCAATGGTTAATGTCATTGTGCCTGACATCTTCCTTCTGAACAGCTTTGCACCAGCAGGACTGAGGTGTCTGAAGTTAATGGGCAATCAGCCTATTGACATCAAGGACTTTATAGTCACAACACTGAGGTCAGAAAAAAGATGCTTTTGAGCCACAGAATGACACTGTCAAATTAGTTAGATGAGTTCATCCCTACCTTACATTGCAGGAAGTAGTTCATAGCAGTGCCTACTCCAAGATGGATGTGGCTACATTGGCATCACTTATGTGTTGCAGATATCTAAATCTGAGCTATACCTTTTCAGATCTATCTAAATCCATCCCAGAAAGCAGCATAGCCAAGGCGGATACCCTTTTCTAAAGGTCAGAAGATGTATGCTCCACAAGAGCATGGTTGTTCCCCATTTAAAGATAGTATGACTGCCTCAGAAGTAGATCTTTTTAGTTAGTGGTGATGAATCCCACCCTGAATATCTTCAACTGTTCTCTGCATTTATTTTATATTCAGGTCTAAAGGTCAAAGATGGGTTGAGATCATGGCCTGCTCTCTATTGTTTGATGACAAGAATACAATGAATACAATGTGCCCAAATACTCCATTTTCACTTTATACACAGTTTTTCAAGTGCTCGCCTGAAAAACAAAGCTTTCTTCATCTGTTCTTTACACAAATGGAGATTATGACAAAGAAAGAAAACCTCTATATGACAGACAGAACCAATATCACATGAGTATTATACCTATAACAATAAATTCTAGAGCACCAGATGTGTTTCCAAAGGAGTCACATTTTATCGGGGATTAGTCTCTGTTCAATTACATCTATTACTTTTAAAACAAGAGAAAACACTTTGTAAAACAAATAAAAGGAGGAGATGCTGCTGTTTCCCCTTCTGCAGGCATCTAGTAAGTCCTGTGTAGAGCTAGGAGGTCCCAGCCACCCACTCACCAGTTTTACAAGGCACAGGATACATGCTAAAGAGACCAAGTTACTAGTGTATATTTTAGTATGGAAGGAAAATCTGTCTCTGATGGTTTTGGACACCTTGTTACATCCCATTCCGAAATCTGTCAAGCATGTAATGACAGCTAGGACACAGAGGAATACTTCTCCTGTTCAAGAACAAGAAGGCCCACAAGGAAAATTTGCTGATTTGCTAAACCCTTTACATTTCCAGATACAGCTGTAGGATACTGAGATACTGAGCATATTACTGTAAACAAATATCAGGACTTTTGCCTCTATGGGTTATTGAGCCAGGCAGTTCTTATCTGAAAGTTCCCATGTAACTTGGACACTGCCAATAAAGTAATCCTGAAATCTTCTATTGACAGATGGAGCTGCATTTGGATTCATCCAAATGCAAGTTGCCTAGAGGTTTCAGTGGAACATCTTTTACAGGAGATTTCAACCCAAAGCGATTACCACCTGCGTTTGCTGTCAGTGTACTGACACATCTTACCTCAGAGAAGCAAGTAACATGTAGTTTTGTGCGTATTTTTATTAGGATAAATGGTAGCAGTAAAGGTAGCCAGTCCTAGAGAGATATCCGTGCTGATGTTGCAATTAATATAACTGCTCAAAGAGAAATTGTGCACCACAAAGGGAATGTGATAATCTCTTACTTGTATTTTGTAGTAGAGTTAGTACCCAAAATGTAGTCCCCATCTTTGTACCAATGTGACAATAAAATGTGGTGGTGTAGACTTTAGTACCATATACCTCTGAACACTCAGAGCTGTTGGTGTAGACTCATACAACTTAGGCTAAAACACTGTGTCTTTGGTTTAAAGTCCATACGGGTAGATGAAAACTACCATCACGATGTCTGAAATTAGATCTCATATGAAAAAATACAGGTAACCTAAGTGACTTCTAAGATCATGCTGGGTAGGAGCAATGCAAGAATACAGTTTTCAGCCAGTATGTTTCAATCCCATCTCTACACCTTTCCTGCCAGAAACATCCCTTCTGCAGTGTACCTGGAAATGTACAGAAAGGCAGCTATTTCATGTAGCAAAAACTCAGATCAACACAGTTACAGCGAGCAAAACTTTGACCCTTCTCCCCAAGACTGTCTACAATAGATGTTCTTATGCCATTTTCTTTTGGGAATAAAATCCTCCTTCTACCCTGCAGGTATCCTTTCTCTCTTTCTAGTAACATAGTCAATGGGAAAAATTTTAAAATGTTAAAACCACAAATTCAAAAGGTAGCATGAAACTACAGCTCACATGTCATTGCAAAATCAAGCAAGCTTTGATTTTCAGAAGTGGCATGTTCTTTCACTCTCACTAAAAGTTAGTTGTACAGAAGAGGTGGTAATGTGGCTAAAATACAGGGCTCTACATATCCCAGTTCTTTCCCTAGTTTTGCTACAGAATTACACCCAGACTCACCTCACGCAAAATTACCCACTTCTAAGTTAGACATTCAGTCTGAGTCCCTGTGGCTCTCTAGATGGTAAGCAGAGAGAACAAAAGCACAGAGAGGATGTTTATAATATGTTTATTGCCATGTATATTGATGAACACATGCTTATTCACAAACACACATTTATTAATAAATAATGCTTTTAAGTAAACACATTCTCGTGTAGGTTGGAGGTGTTATGACCTGGGGATGCTGCCTATCTCTGCTTATGGCAGAAGGAATCTAGATGGCCAACTTAGGCTTTATTTTGAGCTTTAGAGCGGATAGCTCTCAGTGTGATGAATCCCACTTTTCTTTTTAACAGTGTACAGTGACTACAGCATTCCTCATCTCTTTACGTGCACTTTAACTGAGGTGGATCACCCAAAAGAACGACGGCATTTCTTGCAGCCTGTCCACTCCTCTAAAATATTAAAAACCTGTCAAACAAACTGGTTTTCTACGTTATACTCAGAATTTCCAAAGCCCTGTCTGAACTGTACCACTGGAGCACTAGGTGGCAATGTTGTTACAACGAAAACTCCTACCAGCTCCGTAAGCCATCAGAGATCTCAGCGATGCTTCACAAGCAATGCAGAAGCTTAGAGAGCTGCCACCGCTTCTTCAGTGGTCTCATGACATCATTTTGGTTGCCCAGGCTTGCTCGGAGTCAAAAGTTGTTGGTTGGTTTGCTTGCATTTTCATTAAAAAAAACACAAAAGAAGGTGGTGTCCTACAGTTAGCACAAATTTGGTCTTCCTTGTAAAATTTCCAGTTGGTCTGTGGGATATTGAATAGGACACATAGGAACGAGCTGACAGTCCTGCCAGGCTGAGGTTCAACTATCTGACATGTGGGGATGAGAACTCAAGCCTGATCCTAATAATATGAGTAGGATCCTAAAAAGGCTTCAGTTGTACCTTCCCCTTTCCTTATGCACTGATTTCAGCAACGTGAAAGACAAAATTCCTGGGTATAAAATCTAGGATGTGAGCAGCGTTTTTCAACAATAATGCTTTCAAAGAAAAAAGAACCAAGGCAAGTGTGCTACACCTAGCAGTTCAATCTGTGTTTAATCAGCTCCAGACAATTAATCAGTATTATCAGGTCATGGTTCTGAGGGGCCTCTGCACATTCTGTTTATTTTAATCCACATTAACCCACATAATTTACCATTATAATAAACCCTGTGAGTTGTGTCTGTGGGAACCAACAGGATAAGCAACAGTTCTCGTTTACCCCATCACTACAAGAACCATGATGAAGACTCAGGTTTTAATTTACTTTGTAAGAAAAGTCTGCATCCTGATGATAGCAGCTCTTGTGGCCTAAAAAAAAAACATTTACAGTGCAGAAAAACCCTCTCCGCTTCCCAGGGAAGGGATTCCACAGTGGGTATTGAACTGACCCATGATGTGAGCATCTTGGGCTGCGCCAGTGTTACACAGAGGTCAGCATAGTCCTTTGTACAGACTCTCAGTGATGCACCGTGATGGTCTGTCACAGTGCTCAGAATGATCCAAAGATGCATCAGTGGCAGGGGCAAGGCTCTAAACAACTCACCTACTTCTCTGCCCAATCTGGAGCCTTTGCTGCTGATTGTGAGGAATATTATGTCAGAGTTACTTATTCTGTAAGCTTTGGTTATCAGCTAAGTGGATACAGATTTACTCCATATGTTACATGGAGGTTATCAGCCAGGTCAGTTTCTAGAAGAGATTCTCACAGTATGTGTTTCCTCAGAGTATTAATTATACCACAGAACCACAGCAATATTGCAAAGGAGTGAGATACAATTTTATCTGACCGGAAGAAAAGGACAAAATTACAGGTCTCAGACACAATGTATATTAGACATTAGAATTATTCTCTGGATTTGTTTGGCGTGGTGAGGAAGACATTCATCTTCATTATTCTGGTTCTAAAATGTATTTGAAGTCTTACACAGTTTATATATGTCTAAGTGAAAAAATAATAAAATGAATGGATGCATACCCATGCGCTTATAAGAGTTATGCATGAGTATCTGTAGCCACATGTGTGAGTTGCTTCATGCACTCACTCTTGAAATGCTAAATGCGGACTTTCTTGAAGTTTTTCAGTGGGAAAAATGAGTAAGGCTGCTGCTCCAAAAGCAAGTACATGTTCTTTTGGAAATTTTTCATAAAAGCAAGTGCTAACCCTAACCGTAAACTTTTCCTTTGGAGATCTCTCATTTATATAGACATTTTTTCATGAAAATTCTATTCAAATTTTTCCAAAAGGATGGAAAGTTATCTACTCTGAATGGAATAGGTTTCCTTTTTGAAACAGCTCATAGATTCTGATTCAACAAAAGATATAAATTTGTTGAGGTGTGGGCTGCTCCAAAAGACTTCCTGCTTTTTCCTTGTCTTTTCCAACCTCTCTTTCCTTGTCATCCCTGGGGCAGCACTAATGCTTGCACTCTTCTGCAGTGACAAGCAAGGACATTACCTGTTTGAATACAGTTTTCCTGTTTGTTGGGATAAATCCATGACCTGGAGACCAGAAAAGGTAGTGTGACTGGAGGTGAGCAGGGTTGAGCAGCCTGTATCTAGTTTGGCTAGAGCAGGCAGTAAAACCACCTTCCTTATGCTGGAAATTTCTCTTTCCTGGATCAAAT
Source organism: Coracias cyanogaster (assembly GCA_033124195.1). Lineage (NCBI taxonomy): Eukaryota > Metazoa > Chordata > Aves > Coraciiformes > Coraciidae > Coracias > Coracias cyanogaster. The sequence continues at coordinate 27,251 of JAVSBS010009307.1, read as the reverse complement.
TCTTCATCTTTCAGTACCCCTTACAAAAAAAAAAAAAAAAATTCCAAAGAGTAATTACCAGCCCTGAGGAGATTTGTGGGTTTGGATTTTGGTTTTCTTTGTTTGCTTCCTTAACATGCAATTACAGGGTGGGAAGAGAGACAAGAAACAGTTTTATTAATATCACAAAAAGAGCAAAAATCATTTTCTTACCCAGGGCCATCCATTTAGATTGGAATAAAAAGAGAGGGATAAAATGAGGGATTTTTGCTGGGTGTTAGCCACATGATCATACACTGACTTTGACAGCATGGTGAAGTTGTGCTGATATCTGAGGAAAAATCAGAAGTAGCTAAAAGATGGTGAGTTTAAAGAAGTGAAAAGATTTGCATTTCTGGCCTTATTCATGTCTCATTAGCTTCTGGCACAGTAAATTGCCTAGACCAGCAAAAACACTTGTTATTTTCTCTTTTTTAATGCAAATTTTGGGAAAAATTTGTAATGTCAGTGAAAAAGTGGTACCCAAAGAATAGACCAGACAGAACATTTTCAGAACCATCAGATAGGATGAGTATGTGTCTACTGTTCCCCCTTCAAACAGGTTTAACTTCCCATAATTCCTTGTAAGACAACTTATTGACAAGTTTTCAAAAGCATATTTTTGCCATCAGGTTTTTTGTGTTTCTGTGCTCAGTCAATAAATTAGAAATAAAGAATTTGCCCCACCCAGACAGGGATGTGAGAAAATCTGCAAAGGAATTAATTCAACGCATATTGGAATCAATAGGGTTTTATGATCCCTTTTTCTTGGAATGTGTCCTGGCGTGAATTTCCGAAGGCTACTGGATGTTGAAATTTGTGGCTGAAAATTGAAGTTTTTTTGGAACCTCCCTATGTTTCCAGGCACCAAAATGTCTCTGATCTGGACCCAAGGAAGTGACAGCCAAATAAATGTCCAGGCAGACTTCAAACCTTCCTTATCATTTCCAAAATACATGACTTCCAAACTTCTAGATGAAAAAAATGTGGAAAGGCAATGCCTTCTCTCCTTGCTTATGGAAGATGCCATGACTAAGAGGCATTTTTAAAGCTCAGAGGGCTTCCTTCACATGGCCCATGTGTGATTACTGCATGACTTACCTCCTTCATTCTTAAATGAATTCCCTAGGAAAGCCCCAGTGGAGAAATTTAAAATAAAAAACAGGCACACGAGCACAATTAGAAATGCTGTTGCTGTCTAAGCCAAGGAGATCCTTAGAGAAGTTGGAACAACCCTGAAAAATGCCAGCCTTTCTGGAAAGCCTGTAGGTGGAATGTGAGAGTTGTTTCTCTTTGATGTTTTAAAAAAAGACTTCCTTCCCTCCTCAATCTTTGCACCTCCTTCCCATTAATAATTTTATCCCCAAATTATTTAATGAAATGCTTTGTTAGACAGTGGTGTTTACTAAAAGCCATGACCAAAAAAATATTTCCATTTAATTAAGCTAAAAACTACCATTAGGAACATCTCTATCACCATTTCAACATGGATGCCTAAAAATATATATTGGAGTTAAAAAAAAAACAAAACCAAACCTTTTCTTGTTTTTCTTCTCTCTTTAAAGACATGGCATTTTTTTTTTTTGGTTGAAATATCAGTTTGTTAAAGCTTTTAACTGCAGTGGTGTCTGAATTGGAACAGTGACATGGGGACCTTCCGGCTGCACCAAGAATTGTCTGGTAGGAAGAACATGTAGGGAACAAAACTTTGGTGCTCTGCTATGTGATATGATGCCTAAACTAAACATGTGTAGGAAGGAGAAAATGAAGGGTACTCTAAATATGGCTCTTTACAATGAAAAATAACTCAAATCCCAGCCCTTACAATCACAGAAGGAATGAGACGAGGAAAAGAAAAACCAGCCATGCAGATTAAGATGGTTGCAATTATCCCATGGAAATGGCATGCTAGAAGTTATTGAGGTGTCCTTACACATCTTCAGCTGAAGATGTTTTCATTATTTCCCCCATAAGTACTTTTTTCTCACATGCCTGCTCCCAAAGCTCTTTCAGCCTTGCCTTGCACCTGAGGAAGCCAGTTACGTTAGTGCTAGTTGGATGCCAATACCTCTGACTGGAAATGTTTCAGACCTCTACACAAGCACTGTAATAAATGTGGGGCAAAGGAGTTGTCCCTGCTCCGGCATCCAGTGCAAACATCTTTCAAACAAGTAGATTAAATTGCAAAATATATTTTACTGACTATCTGGTTCATTAATATATGGTTTCAATATGTAGTTCCACTTATTGTAACGCCATTTTCAGGCAGGTAAAGGCACACATTACCATGAAAGACACCATACTTGCTGCTTTGTGCATCAAAGACAGTCTTTTCAGGCTGGACTTGGCCTCCATGAAGCCAACTTCTCTTTGTTATATTTGTTAAAGCAAAATTTGGCTGCAAGAAAGTTGATAATTCTGGCATGATAACCTGGAAAGTTTTGTGCCACAGTGCAGCATAAAATAGTAATTACATGAAGAAAAAATTAAGTACCTTTTGTTTAAATGGTGATGTGCAGTCTTTCAAGGAAGCAGCTACATACTCCATGTCTTTCCCCAGACTCCTTAAAGAAAAATCTTTGGGTTTTGCCCCTTTCAAAACCATGAATTCTACTAGGATTACATTCCAAGTTGATTTAAAGCGGTTACTCTGTCAAAATAAAGTGTTGACTATAAATTTCAGTGCTTTGTAATGCTCTGAAGCAGGTTGTAATCTGCTTTCATGGACAAAATGAGACTTTTCACCCTTCCAATTTGGATTATTGAGTTTTTTATTACTGGTATTATGGGATAATCATCCTTTGGTTTGGTTTGTTAATTGGTCTTGTTGAGCTTTTTGCTTTTATTTTTTTTAAGAAATCACTGATTGCTCTGAACAGAACTCACATGATATCCTTTGGAGTTTCTGTCCCAAGTGTGCATCAGTTTAGGTCATCATGTATAACTCAGTAATGAGGCTTGCCCAGATCTGAGCAAGGCATAGAGGGTTGATCCCTTCATTCTTTGGACACTCAAGATTCCCACTGAAGCACTGAATGTTGGATTCAGCCCTCTACAGCAAACATATGTCAATACACAGATGGTCACAAGAGCAGCATTTTCCCACAGACATTTGCTTGATATTTTTAAGCAAATCCTCTTCCATTTGTCATCAGACTGGTTGTTGTTCACTCAAATATTCCAGGCAATTTAACCTGCAGGCAGAATTCTTTTCCATGAGGAAGACAGACAGATACAACAGCAAAGAGAATGCAAAAAAAGCAAGCTGGGAAGAAGATTAGCGAGGCAGATGGACAGACGGACTGATAGTTTGGCATGCAAAAATGGTTTGCTTGTAGCAAATTCAGGAGGCTGTTCAGAGAACACAGATTATAGCTTGAAAATGGGAAGAGTTCAAAGTGGGAACCTGGTATTCCAAGACAGGCTTATGTAGGGTGGAAAATAAATGTACATGTGACACTTTAAGGGTTTTTTTTTCGCAGAAAAAAAATCCCTTTTCCCCTTAAAAAGTAAGAACTTTAGCTGGAAGGTAAATATAGATGAGATTGAGACACACTGAATAGCAGGAATGTCAATAGGAGGATGAAGCACCCTCTGGCAGTATCTGCCTCCACAGACCATGGAAGAAAATCTAGATGACTAACTGGGATGAAGGATTATCTTTTACAAAATCCAAGTAAAATGCTACCAAATCAACTGCTCAAGGACAGCTTTAGGAATCTTGAGATCCTGCAATTCCTTGCAGAGGGTAGATCCCTGTCTTGAAAGAAATGCTCTTGTGCTACTGAAGTCTCGTGGCAGTGTGAAGGAAAGCAGAGGGTCAGAGATGTGAGATAATTTTATATTAGGCTAACTCCCTTCGGAATGGTACCAAGACGGTCATTTGGCCTGAAGAAACAAAAATAAACAGGCATGATTCTGTGGTACAGAAACAAGAGCACTTCATTAACACCTGGCTATGGATGAACCTTTTCCCTGACAAATACTGCCACAATAATATGCAGAGAACTTACAACAGACACAAGACATGATTCGTTCAACTTCATTGAGTTCCATTGCACAGGCCAATTCAATGGCCCTGCTTCAGGTATTGTTTTGTAGATGAATATATACACACCAGACACCCTCCAGTAACAGTGTTGTCAAAAACTATCCTCTCCCCAAGGATTTCAACATCTAAATAATTGTGTTCGTCCTCTGTCACACTTGGGAGGTTCATAGGAACGATTAGACCTCTGTGTTTGACTCAGTTTTATGGGTATAAATCAGAACTGCCAGAAGAAACTACATTGATGCAAGATATGTAAGAGGGGTCATTTAGCCAAATCTTTTGGTAGTTTATTCCATTGACTAATCTATCTAGTAATAGATTATTAACCGTTCAAAATTGAAAGGCTTGAAATAATTAATCTCTCCCCAACACTCTATCAAACCCATGCTATTAAGTTCTAAGCAGTTCACTAACTGAGATTTCCTCATTCAATACCCTGCTGACTCTCCTGCCCATTGATTTAGATCTCTGCCAGGCTTTAGTGTCCATCAGAATTCTCAGTCCTTCACTCAGTGTTCTCTCCATTTCCTTCTGCCTTTCCACAGGCCTGATTTCTCTAGGACCCCACATGTTTGCATCCTGCATTGCTCTCCCTTATACAGCTCTTTTATCCACATCTCCTCCTCAAACATGGTAATGTCTGATCTAATATAGGCTCATCATGCTTTTCAGCTGCTTCAGACTTGGCTCCTGCAAGCAGTGGGAATGATATCCATGGTGTCAATCAACATCGCCCTATTGCCTTCAGTACAGCTACCTCTAGTTTACACCAGCTGAAGATCCAGCCTTCTGCTGCCAAAAGTACTAATGATTTTGTAGAAATATGGGTCTCTCTCTCCCTCTCTGTTTTTTTTCTCCCAGCATGAAAGATCTAATTACAAATTGCTGAAGGCTTGCTACAAATAAAAAAAAAATAGAGAAAAAAGAAAATACCCTTTTGACTCTGAATTGTCTGTTACTAATTTACTGAAAGGAATTGGACCTATATTTTCACCCAAATAAATTCTTCTTCTCATGAATACTGAGAGCAACTATTCAGTGAAATATCTCCATGGAGAGTTTTAAAACTTATTTTCACAGCTATGAGTTTGTTCAGGCTGATATTACTGGATATCAGTACTGTGAATGATAGCAACATTACCATGTTAACCGAGCCATCCAGCCTGGCTTTCTGCTCCCCGGAAATACCAATTATCTTACCTCCCAACAGCTTCAATCCATTGAATGGGATGTGTGCCATATTTTTATTTGTTTTGATTATATTAAGGATGACAACACAGCAAAGGCTAAAGGTGACATTCATACCAGTAGGCTAAAAAGTGTGAGGGCCTTTTCTCTGCCCCTGGGGCCAGCTGCAGCAAGAGCTATTTCTGATTTCTCCTTGGAGCCCCTGTCTACATGTGCCCTTAGAAATCCAGCTGGGTTATAAGAGAGTGTTTCTGCTTTGTGATGTTTGATGGACCCAAAACCTCTGGCAACCAAAGGAGAAAAAGACTATTGGACATGGGGGAACCATTTACATTGGGTGATCATAGAATCATTAGGGTTGGAAAAGACATCTAAGATCATAAAGACCAACCATCAACCCAACACTGTCACGACTACTAAACCACGTCCCAAAATGCCACGTATGGAGTAAGGAGTTGGAGGAGAGCAATTCAGGATTTGTGGTCCTAGTTTCCTCCGCAGTTTAATTTCAGGAAAGTAATTTTCTGGATCAAGGCCTCAACAATTTGTCCAATGTATGGAAGCTTTAGGCAGAGCCAGGAACGTAGTCAGTGCTGCCTGACTCATTGCCACGAAGAAGACCATCTTCCTTCTACACCAAGCACCGTGGTTAGTACTCTCAGTGGCACTGCATGTGCTTTCCCCCCACAAAATGAGCTTGAACTGCTCCCGTAGCACTTCCAATCATCTGAGCCCTTGGCAACAGGCACCTTTGTGGGACTGGGACAGACTGAGGCCAGGCGGGGATGTCAGTTCATGGGTCAGGGTCCAGGTGTAGACCAACAGTGCCCATGGCCAGGTCCATGCAGGGCTGTGGCATGGCGGGGCTCCACCTTCTGTGGAGTTCCAGTACAAGAGCCCCAGCTCAAGACAGATCCCCCGGGTAGAGAGATTAGCCCTGGATGACCCCATAGCACAGTCTCAGACCCTTGTCTAAAGTCACCAAAGGAAGGTGGACAGCCCTCCCCTGTGCCATCTCCAGCCTGGTCCAAAGTTCCAGCTGCCAGACTTTTAGGGTGGAGTGTGCACTCAGGTCCCTCATAGTGTCTATAAGCCTTATCATCCCCCAAAGGTATCTATTTTCCTTAACTGAATATAAAGGCAGAAAAAACTAATTATCTTTCCCCTTGGCAAACTTAACTTCTAGGCATTTAGAGTTAAGAAATATGAACCCAATCCTTACCCTCAAATGCAAGAAATTATGACAAGAATAACAACTGAAGGAATGACATAAACAATGACACTGCATGGGCCTAACTCCTGATCTTACCAAGGGAAAACTCAGGTGCAGATGGTGTTCAGCAGGAATGAGACCCTTACAAGTTCAGATACTGAAGAAGGTACAGCAACCCTGAAACTGGGATCCTATCACAGGCCTGCAAAATAGCTGTCACTCTATTACAGAATCACAGAATGATTGAGAGTGGAAGGGACGTCTGGAAGTCATCTCGTCCAACCCTCCTGCTCAAGCAAGTCTGTTTAGATCAGGTCACCCAGGACCATGTGCAGATGAGTTTTATTTACCTACAAGGATGGGTACTCTACAAGTTCTCTGGACAACTTGTCCCAGCGTTTGGCTGCCCTCACAGAAGATGAAGTATTTTCATGGGTTTTAACTTATGACCATTGCCTCTTGTCCTGTCACTGAGCACCACTATGAGTCTCTCCATGTCAAGACCTACGTAGCTGGAAGCAATACAGATCTACCAGAGGGAGTGAAGGTCATGAGCGCTACTGAAGGGCAGTGTGGATGACTTGGAAGTAATGCTATGTTAATGTAGGTATGATCAAGTATGAAATCCTGTCCCTTGCTTTTAACTGAAAATAATATTCTTTCCATAGTAACTTCTTTCCACAGGTGAACTTTAATTAAACCAGTAGTCTGATGGTTACAGACTCATCAGCCTGCACTGGAACATCTTCCTTCCCTAGTTAATATCCTCTATTACTTACAGTGCACTGTAAGTCCTTCTGGAGATATGACTCAGGGCAAGGAGGGATATTCTAAGGCATTTCTGATAAAATCATGCAATCATAGTATCCTTTGGGTTGGAAGGGACCTCCAAAGGCCATCTACTACAACTCCACTGGATTAAGCAGGGACATCTTCAACTAGAGCAGGTTGCTCAGGGCCCCGTCCCACCTGACCTTTAATGTTTTCAGGGATGAGACATCCACCACCTCTCTGGGTAATCCGTGTCAGTGTTTCACCACTCTCATTGTAAAAAAATTATTCTTTTATCTAGTTTATATCTAGTCTAAATCTCCCCTCTTTTATTTTAAAACCATCAACCATTGTCCTATTACAACAGGCCCTACAAAAAGTTTGTCCCCATCTTTCTTATAGGCCCCTTTTGAAAGGCCACAATAAGGTCTCCCTGGACCCTTCTCTTCTCCTGGCTGAACAAGCCCAACATTTCACCTTTCTTCATAGGAGAGGTGTACCAGTTCTCACTCTTGACTGGGCAGCTGCATTGCACATTAGGTGTTGCAATCTTAAATTGAACCTTCCCCAAATGTCTCAGCAACCTATATCAGCCACCAAAATTTGGAGGGAAAAAAAAATCTTCCGCAAAAAAGGCTGTTGAGATTTACACATACTTCAGCACCACTCTAGACACTATCATGATTCTCCAAAGCCAAACACTACCAGTCACAAATATAAACAATTTTTTTTAATATATTTGATTTTTATGATAGTTTTCAGTTGGCTAATTACAGACCTGTAGTGCCATTTGAGATGTCCTGAGATCTATGCATAACGTGGCCTTGCTTCATATAGGGCTTACAGGAGATCTGCGTACTTATCAAGCTGCAAGTCCTTCCAAACGGCGATGAATTAAGGAAACTGAATCAGTGCCCACTTCTTTGAATGGCCATGCAAAGAACAGGGACATAGAGAATTGTGTCACTGCGTTCATCTTAGAAAATCCTCTGATCTCTTTGGAAAAAACAGCTGGAGACAGTTCGCCTCCTGCTATGAAGAGTTTGTCTATGGTTAATCAAAAACCCCAGATTGTCTACAGAGGAACCAATAGATTTCCTTAATCCTTAGTAGTGAGTCTGCTCTTTCCAGCCCCTGAACTTCTTTGGGTTTAGCAGATCATTGCTCATCCTCTTATGGTTTACAACGCAGGTCATGAACTTGGAGTATAATATTCCTGCACTTACGTTTTTAAAGTGCAACCCATGTAGCACTTTAAGCAGAGTAAACACTCAATTAGTAGACAGCACGATACTCCCAGTACAATGTTATGTGACAAGAAAAACAGAACAAGTATTTGTAGTTGTTTAATTTAAGAAATCAAGTGGACAAGGGTATCTAGACCTTTCTCCTACCCTTATTACTTGTTTCAATTTTGTTGCTGGTACTTTTCCTCCTGTTTAATAGGCAAGGCAGCTGACAACTGAATTAGTACTCTTTCCTTAGTATGCCACTGGCTCATGACAATAGCCTTAGGGGTAAGATATAGATAACTGAGAAGTTTTCTCACTGTTGTGATATATTTTTTCATATGGTTAATAAGGCAATTGAAATGACATTCTGTCACAGTGGTACAAGCCGGTGAATTTGTGATTTCCCTTGTGTTGCCACTAGGAGGAGATGCACTGTATTAATATCCCCCGCTCTTCTTCTTGGAGAGCACGTTGTAAGGATATGACAGTCTGCAAACTAAAGCATCCTTTAGTGTTGCTAAGGATTAGCTACTGTTTATTATCACTAATGGGAACAGGCTTAGGGCTGAACTGTTGTGGCTTCACTGTGGATGTTGTTTCAGAAGCTGCACAAGAGTGCCCTTATATTCCAATCAGTGAGTTTGGCTGAAGAAACACAAATAAGACAATCGTCGGCAATTAAAACAAAGAAATAATAAGGACTAAATCTGCGTGAAAGGATACTTAGGAAATTGTAAGTAATTACATAGTTTTCCTTACAATAAAGCCTATCAAAGCACGTTAGGCCCAGCTCATTTCTGAAATAAATCTATTAAGGTCGTGATGCCAAATCCTGCTACTGCTGCTGTAAATCAGGATATTTGCAGTGAAGGCCAGATCAGCTGAAGACTCTATTGCTTGGTCTATTTGCATCAAGATGCCCTGTCCTGAAAGGTGCGAAAGGCAAAGTGAGGGACCAGTGCTGAGCACCTTGTGAAAGCAAGGATCATCAATGTCACACGCTATTCTAATATAATGATTATTTCCCAAAGGCCTCTGTACCGTCAGCTCAGATTCATAAAAAAACGTGGCCTTAGTTCAAGCGGCCATCACAACTATAGCAGCTATGGAGGAAAGAGGTAATTGGAGTGGCAGAGGCCGCCCTGTCCTCAGTGGATGGGCAATTGCCCCATGGCAAGATAGAAGTGGATGGTGTATTTATGCAGAGGCACATATTGTTCAAGCGGTACATGCCTCTAGACACACTGTCTGTACTCGAAGGGCTCCAGCTTGCATGTTGCATGTTATTAATCTGATCAGTGTCTAAGCATAGGGCTTTCTGCTGGACCTTTACTTACTGCATGCAGGTCATTGGAAAGTACATTTAGCTAACAACTCATGAACTATTTATCAGAAAACTTCAAGGAGAAATAATATAATTTTTTCTTAATCTTATCATTAAAATTGAGGCACAGCATATGTATAGATGTACCTTTCTTTTTTGCTTTACTTGTGTTGAAGGTTATCAGAGACCTAGGGTCTCAACATCTCTCCCCAGTTTTGAGCATCAGCACATGCTCAGACCTATCAAGTCTCATGCTTTAGGAGTGTTCCATATTTATTCAGTCCTGTATCATTACACCTCAGTTTAGACCCTTTGTAGGGGCTCACATTCACTTTAGCTACTTACTTCTTCAACTATGTGTCCTACTTTGCTTGTTACAGGCAGCTGACATGTTTTAACCAAGAACCAGTAGAATCTAGCGTATGAGGTGGAGAGAGACAATGGTGTCAAGCAGCCAAAGATTACAACTTAACGGAAACCTTCACCTTCACCAAGTGACATACCAGATAAACTATGACCCCTTCCCAGAAGGTGACCTTATCCTCATATACAGGGACTTGTTGATTAAAGGTCTTTTCCAATCTAAATGATTCTGTTCTATGATTCCATGATCTCATGACCAGATCTTGTTCTGCAAGCTGAGGATTGTGAGTTGATTGCCTAATATAGATATGGTCATGTAGATACGCTGGACACAATTCATGGGTGTTCAATGCCTCTTGAAATGTCTACTCCTGACCTGCTACTCTAGGAGGGAATGAGTGCCCTGTAACCCCGTGTCATACATGGTCATCCTTCTACATGACCTGGAAATCCTGGAGGGTCTTATATGACACTGGACACCACTGTATCAAGGTCTTCCCACATAGTCTATTTGTGCCCTTCTCCTGTGCTTATCTTTGTATTATAAACTTCTGGGTTTCATCTAAGCTTGTAGCTGAGCAATTTAGAGGCAGGAATTGATCAACTCTGTATATTCCAGGAAGGAACAAAACTACATAAAAATTCAACCCCCTTTTTTCCTTTTTTTAAAGTTTCATTGAAATAAAGTATTAGAAAAGAGGAAACATTAAATGATTTGGCATAGGCTTCTCGTTTTCAAGTTAAATGTTTGAACTTTCCATTTCAGAAGGATGTTTTATTTTAAAATCAACTTACATTTTTAAAGGGAATAATAAAGAAGCAATAAATTAGCCCAAGATACTTTGCTATTTCAGCTCTTACTCATAAGAGCCATGATCCTACAAGCAGATATGCACAATTCAAGACTAAGGACTCTCTTCACCTTTTTCACACTGCTCAGGTGCTAAGAATAACACATGTACGTATTTTTTGCAGGATTGGGGCCCAGCTGAGCAATATCTGATTTTATGTATTTGGAAGCAATGAGCATATGAATAATACATCTGTAGAACTGAAGATTTAATGACATATAGGAAACATGACAGGGTGAATGCAGAGTAGTGCAAAGCAAATAGCAAATTTCCAGTAACTTAAAGGAAATTTAGAGTTAAATAATGACACATGATGGTCCAGACAGTGATCAGCAATTCCTGTTATTTAAGCAGAAACAAATTATATGAGGTCATGTTGATGACAATTCAAAAAACTAATGCTGTGGACCTCAGCAGCAGAGACCAATAACAAAGTGTGTTGATTGGAAGGAAAACCCTCCAAACCTGGGCCTTGCTGTCTGCTGTAAAAAGCAGCACATGTAATGAGATTTTCTATTTTGTTTTTTTTCCTGCAGCTCTCTGCACTGTTATTTTGGCCTCTGAGAAGTACAAGGCTGCATTTTCTCCCTTTCCTCCTAGACACCAAAACCCGGTCTAAAGCATCTTTTCTTTTGTCTCTTTTAATATGTTTCAGCAACACCCATCAAAGTGTAATTGTAACCAGAAAGGAGTGGGGTGGTGGGAAGTGATTGTATTTTTCTGCATGGTGCAGGAGAATTTGCCCTCCAGTGAGACTACCCCTGCCATCATGGTGTTGGCAATCCCCAGCACCCAGGGTTACCTCCATGGAGAGGTGGAACTGGATGGGGTCCCTTGCCCTTGGAGTGCTTTAACAACTCTTATTTTCACAGAAAATATTAACACCTGAGCGCAGTTATCTTTCCATGCCCATTAAATTCTTGTTCCAAAAATCCTCCCAGTCTTTCTCCAATCAGGATTCACTTTTATAAGATAATTTAGCATTCATGAAAGGTTTATCATCACAACTGTGAACACTGGGAGACAGTATAGATTAAATTATTTTCCTAGACCTCTGTGGATATGTTGTCCCCATCAAACATGTATGTCTACATTGCAGGTTAAGTCAAGATTTACTATCATTCACAATAGCTGTCTAGATGCACAAAGACCTTAAAAAAAATAAGCTCAATATCTTTCTTGACATGGTAACAGGCTTCTAAATTTGTATGTCTTATTGTACCTCAACCCAGCACAGAAGGCAGGTGGTATTCTAACACTAAAAATCTGCTTCCCCTCAGCCCCTTTCTATCTCCATAGGAAACTGTTGACAAGTCATTTAAAAAATAGACAAGCTCAAATATATCCAGAACATTTTCAAACATAAAGGCCTTGCAAAAGGAAAAGCAGAGAGTGTGCAACACTTTCTGCAGTATACAAATTCAAGAGTTCTGGCTGTGGAAAATTAACTACCGTGGGCTTAAACTTCAGGGACTAAATGAGGGGCTTTTGGAGATTGAAGTCACATTGGGCTATCTGTGCAGGTAGGTATAGCCACTCTGATAAACTCTGAGATGGCTTAGCCCAGACAGCAGCAACCTTTGGAGAGGAAGATCAAGTTCTTGATTGTTAGGGTTGTCAGACAGTGGAACAGGTTGCCCAGAGTTGTGAATGTTCTATCACTGGATGTGTTCAAGACAAAATTAAATGGGGCCTTGAGTAACCTGGTCTTGTGGAAGATGTCCCTGCTCATAACAGGGGGATTGGAACTAGATGATCTTTAAGGTTTCTTCCAACCCAAGCCATTCTGCGATTCTATGATTCTGTGATTCTATGCAATAATATATATCATAATATGAACTGTAACATCTATACTGACCAAGTGTGACCAAGCCAAAGCCACTTACCCTGCTCTGTCAAAATTGTCCTGGTTTATTCTTTTTAAGCACAAAGTCATCTTCCTAAATTTAACAGTTCCTGGGAGCTTTCCCTTGCAGAGGATGGCTATTGTCCATTGTCAACCTGCCAGAGCTGTCTCTCCAGACTCTGAAGACTAGCACCCTCTCAGAAAATCTTTCCCAGGCACATTCTGGGGGCCAACACAGACAGAAACTTTTCCTAACAGACATTTTGGATGAGACCACACTGTTCTGAAGTTTAAGAGAATGGGCTGTTCTGTTTCTGTTGGCCTCCTTGTCTGACAACACCATGCAAGTATATTTAATTTCCTAGTATAACCTTTGAATAGGATCATTTCACACGTTTTTTTTTACTTCCTCAATAATATTTCTTTAGGATATAATGGAGAGGTGTTGAGGTTTTTTTTTAGTGTGTGGTTTGTCTGACTACTTTGGGCATTTCCAGCAGAATAAGATGACTTCCTCTGTAAGAATGCTCATCTCTCTGTTTTGACTGAAAGTCGTCATCACCTTAGGTGGAAATTCTTCATTTTATGAGACTCTCAATCTGAATTAACAGCTGAGCTCTGTCTGGTAATTGAGAAATTACAATGCTTAGGTCTGAGCTGAGCCTGGTCCTAACTTTGCAATGTAACCATAACCTTAGTTTTCCCTTGGATTCCCCAAAGGGGGTAATTTGTTACAATTGTTGCAGTGATAACACACACCACACTCCAAATAAACAGCACTGGAAGAAAATACTGAGTCTTCTTTATTTCAGGGTGAGTTTTGCATGGGAAAGTATGACAAATTCTCGTATTAGATTCTCATACGAAGCCCTCCTGCCAAGACCCTGACTTTTCAATGCAATCCATTTAATAGGTAAGAAACTTAAAAATCCTTATTTTATTTGTGCTTCTTGAACCAGCTCTCACATTCAGTCTCACTAGAAGATTGAATATAAATCAAATAACCAGAAATTTTCCTGAACAATATTATTTCAGATAAGCAATCACAAAGGTTAGCACAAAAACACCATGTCAGTGCAGGTTTCAAAAAACAGGGGAATGAGATGATTTACAATAGGGCAAGGCACAAGAATTAGGATAAGCCTATCAATTAAACGGTATGAAATCATCTACCATCTACTCCCTTTCCATATACATGCCAGCTTCTTGGACAAGCATTTTCTGGAGAGCTCAGCAGAGCCAAAATCCTACTACTAGGAAAATGCACTTAGTAATATCTGGGACAGAAGTGGAGCTCAAGCAATGCTGTTGAGATATTTAAACATACAGGCAAACTGGTTGCCAGTTTTTTCATCCCCCAATCCGGACCAGAGAGGTTTTAGCCACACCTCATGTCCGATTCTTTCATTAACTTTAATTCTGAACCTTCACTGAGACATCTACATGGCAGGTAGGTCCAGAATAAGTTTGAATATCTCATGTTAGTCTTTTGGATCTAAACAGACCACAGTTATATGGATATTTGGGGCCAAAATCTCTGGTTTTCAGGGGTAAGCAATGTAAATACTGTCTAAAATACTGTATAAGTATCTTGGCTGCTTTAAGCATACATGAAGATGCTGAGATTGAACAGGGTGATGTGAAGCGACAAAAAGGAATAGGGACATTATATTACAGGGTATGTTATTGCTCATATCAATGATATTTTCCGATCTCAATACTGGTTTTCTGTAGTAGCTTGGAAACCCATAACCCTCAGTATCCTGAAGCATTATGCACTGTACCAACCAGAACCAAAAATGCAAAAGAGCTCACAGTCCAAGAAGGGCGTATGTTTATGTGAGTATTATTTAACCTACAGGGTGTCAAGCTGCATGGTTTTGGCCAGAGCTCTTTTTGAAGAGTTTGCAGGTACTGACTTGTTCTGCATTGCACAACACTCTTTTCCACATCGTGATTTCAATTGCACAGCTCATGAAAAAAAAGCGTTACTGAATAAGGCCAATAGATCAGATCTGAACCCTTTGAAGGTTTCTAGGGCTTGTGCTATTGACAGTTTCTTTCCTGAATTTGCTTTGTTTTTGTGCCTAGCGAGTATCTGACTGCTGTTTTAGAAACTACTAGCATATTCTACAGAGCACTAAATTTTACAGTACCCCTACAGTAACCTTAATATCTTTTATCTTGAATACTGCAGTGCATGTACCTTTATTTATAATGTATTGTACAGCCTGTGATGCTCACTAGTGCTGTACTTTTACCATTAGCACTCCAGGAAATGAAAGAACTATAGCATATATTATGACAGGAGCAATTCAAGGCAGTCTTATTTGGCAAGACCAGTTTTATATTAAATTGACGCCTGAAGTGGTCTATAGGATTAGGGTGAGTAAACAGTTACTGGAACAAAATACTAGAAAAGTAAAATTAGGAAATAAAGGCCCAGAAAAGGACATGATTTTGTTTTTCAGTTTATTTTTTAAATGCAGAGTGGAGCCAAGGTGGAAGGATATGAAGAGGCCGTGACTAGTGACTGAAAGTTAGAAAAGACATGTCTGCTAACAAGTGGAATTAAAAAGAGGGAAAAATATAGGAAAGGGTAGTAAGAGTAAGAACAAAATCTGAAAATGAAAGGCTTGAAGGGTGGATAACATAAAGTAATACATAGCGCTCAACTTAGGAACATGGCTGTTGTTTAATTTAGTTGTATATCACTCTCTGAAGTCACCTAGTCCTTATCTTGAGTTCAAACAGAGGGTGAGGTTTCTGCTGTAGGCGGTTGGGCTACATTTCCTCTCCAGGTGGTGTAAAAGTCCAAAAATGAGCCAATGCTCTTGACTTGTAATGGGATTGAAGTGAGAAGAGCAAACATAGTGATACAGGCTCCCAGAGGGACAGTAGAAAACATCTACCAAGGCCATTACAGAAGTGAGATGGAGGAAAGGAACAAGTGGTAAATGTATGTGCCACGAGGAGGATGGAGGCAGCTCCAACATGTACTGTGACATCCATGGTACATAATTGCAAGGCTGTTTGCTGTATGCTTGCATCTGAGCATAAAGGATATGGTGTACTTGTTTTGTCTGGGAAAGAGTTAATTTTCTTTACAGTAGCTCATATGGTGTATGTTTTGGATTTGCTGAAAATTCAGGGATGTTTTTGTCAGTGCTGAGCAGTTTACTCAGAGTCAAGGCCTTTTCTGCTTCTCACACCACAACATGAGTGAGTGTTGGTGGAGGTGCACGAGAAGTTGGGAGGGCACATAGCTGGTACAGCTGCCCTCAACTGACCAAAGAGCTATAAAACACCATATGACATTATACTCAGCATATAAATCTAGAGGAAGAAGAAGGAAAGGGATGGGGTGGGGGGGAAATCATTTAGAGGGATGGCATTTGGCTTCCCAAGTAGACACTACACACGATGAAGCCCAGATTTCCTGGAGGTTGCTGAACACCTGCCTGCCAATGGGGAGGAGTGAAATCATTCCTTATTTTGCTTTGTTTGTCCACACAGCTTTTGCTTTATCTGTTAAACTCTCTTTATTTCAACCGTCAGGTTTTCTCACTTCTACCCTTCCAAGTCTATCCCCCACCCCACTGACAGGGAGTAAGTGAGCATCTGTAAGTGAGCAGTAAGGAACAAACAGTAAGACCTTGGATCATCCAGCTGGGCACTGCTGGATGAATGCAATTCAGCCAGAGATTTCCAATTGGAGCTGAATACTCTGGAGCTGGCCAGCTCCACCTGGGGATTTACATCAGCGCAGAGCTAAGGCAACTTGTATCATCCAAAGGAAGGTCCTGTATTCAATGTACTACCAGTTCTTTTGCATTTTTTGCATTATAAACCGCGCCTTTGGGAAGAACACTTTTTATTATCAACAAAACAGATTATAAGGAATACAGAGGTCCTGATCCTGCTGACAAAGCACGTGCTGCTGATCGATGACAAACTGGTATTGACTGAAACACCATCAAGCCCAAAAGATGAAAGCAAACCAGGAGTGTAGTGGGCTTTTTGTGTATGCTGACAATGAACTATGCTACAGTTAAAAAAAATGGGCTTGATTCTGCTTTCTCTTCCCAATGTGTAAATGAGGAGTAACAGCACTCAGTTCAGCGGAGTCTGTGTAAGTGGAAAATCAGATTCGGGAACTCTATTGAACCCAACCCCACATCATGTAGGAGGCTGCATTTCCACTTCTTTCTCACAGGGGCTCTTTGTTTGTATTTTTCCCCTCTGTGTCTCTCTTTATTTTCCTTTCCTTTGAAGTCTTAAATCCTACAGGTGACCAATCTTTCATCTGTAATCTGCAGCATTCAAATTAAAGGGAATGGTCTATAGATTCTAGGATTTTCTGCACACTATGGCTAAATCCTAGCAGAGTCCCCTATGAGCTAAGAAAGCCAGGAGCAGAGTGTGAAGTTAAATTGATCCAATCAATGTGCCACATACAATCATGTTGTGTTCATTGCTAGTCAACAAACAAGCTAAAGCCCTAGATATATTTCTCTTCCTTAGTAAACTGTCATTTTATCAAGTGATGGGTTAGCCAAACATGTTTAGCAATCCCAGTAGTTGCTGTTCTTCTTAATCATCGTGCAGCCTTGAATTTTGCAAGATTCAATAAATCTTCCTTCAACCGAATACTTCTAAAACACCTTTTGCTAGATTTGTGTTATACTAGGAATAAATATGATCATTTTCCATAGTGAACCTGTATATCACTTTAAAGAAAGTAGAAAGAATGAAAATAAGTGCATTTCCTCCAGTAACATTAAACAAAAAGGTTAAGCTCCTACTGACAGGAAAGATGTATTTGCAAGTGATTAGTTATATTTCTATCATAGCGCTTGTCTGTGTTCTTCTTTTGATGTTTAAACAAAGCTCTTGAACACACTGGGTTGTAGTCTCTGATGTTGATTTATAGGTAGGACTGAATTCCAAACACTGAACTAGTAGGCAGGCATTAATAAAAAGGAGAGACTTTCTTCCTGCTGGTTAATATGTGACTAAGCTATCCTGTTTTAGGCCTCAATCTGTCAAGAACAGGTGTATAATAGGGGAGTCCTTGAGGCGCAAAGACTGGAGCTATACACAAAGGGTTTTGTTCAGCTGCACTCAGGACAAATGTTGAAACACCAATTTACAAAATTGTTTTGACACAGAATTATTTTATGGTTATTATGACACAGACATAAAATTATTTAGGTTACTCCAAGCCCATGAGGATTGGTAGGAACTCCAGATGGACCTAACTAAACTACTGTAGGTAATTGGGCAACACAATGGCAGATGAAATTCAACACAGACAAGCGGAAGACAAAATGTGTTAGAAGAGTTTAAGTGCTAAAAACCCCATAGACTTTCAGGGAGGCTGAATCCTTCAAGAGCTGATAGGAGCTGAACAGATTTCACCCTCTCAGTCAAAATCTCTAACTCTGTGTAGATGGCAAATATGTAGAGAATAAGGATCAAAATAAATCTTTCTTTTATATCACATTTCCAGTTGCAAACAACCTCTTACATTTCAGAAGGAGGCAAATCATCAACAGTCAAGTTATGCCCTCGAAGAAAATTCTCTCACAACAAATATCAGGCTAAAGTTCAGAAACATGAAATGTGATTGTAAACATTACCTAAATATAGAACTGTGTGCTTTCTGAGCACGTTAAGGACATACCACCATCAATTCTTTCCAGGAACTTGAACTGAGGCATTTTAATTCCTCCTCCTCCTGCTGCTACAGACACAGGCCATAAATGAAAAGAAGTCCAGTTACACTTGAAAATAAAATCCAAAAACCAAGTGCATCTGCACTTGTTAGATACTGCTAAGCAACGATGGGAAATTCCATCTTATTTTAAAGTTGTATTTATTTAAACTTCAGTTTCCACTCACTGGATCTTGTTATGCCCTTGTTAGCAGGGATGACAAGCTCCCAGCTATCAAACATTTCTAAATACCTTACGCAGTGATCAACTCACCTCTCCCTTTTCCCTTTGATAATCTAAATTGAGCTCCTTAAGCCTGGTATCGCAGGGCTTGTTTTCCAACCCACAGATCGGTTTTGTGGCACTCCTTTGAACTCTCTGTAATATATCCATATCCTCCTGAAAAATAACAATGTCTTCTTAAGAAATGCAGTTTATGGTCACAATGTTCCACTGGCTGGCTGCTAATTGATTGAATCCCTTTAATAGATGCAAAATTATATTAACGCTCTTTGTGGTGTTTGCACTGAATGTTTGTGTTGTATAATATGAATAGTTACGTGTTCATGCATTACATATGTGACTATGTACCTGTTCAGTGTCTCTGCTAGAGTTTGTAAGTTCTATCTAAAGGAAAGCCACCTCTTAGGACAGCAAAGCTTTGTCTGGTGGATTTTTTTCAGTGGAAAAAAATAAATCATCTTGAGTGATAGCAAAATGATTGGAAGACGTCTGTAAAACACATGGAATGTACAATAGAAAGTCTTACTTTCTGATCCTGCAGGATTTCGATGCCTTACATTGTAGTCCAGAAAAGTTATTTATTAGCTCTACTATCCACTGGAGCCGTTTTGTTATATAGAGAGGTAAAAGCTGTTATAAACCCTATCTGTTTAGAATGTCAAAACAACATCATAGGTTCAAACCAGGTATGAATTCATTTGCATAGAAGTCTTAGGGCTTTCAACATTTGCTTCTAAACCTTATTGCTGCCTTTTAAACAAGACCCCCCAGTGACTTAGCAGTAGGTGGGACAAATCACAGCTTGCAACCTAGAATTTAGAAACTGCAGAGCATTCATTGTATCACCCTTCTGCTGCAAAATTCTCCTAGCCCCAAGGGCAGAGGGGTGACCGCTCTGCAAGTATCCATCTAGACAGGCAGAGCTCCTGGGTTTCAGAAGCTTGGCCTCTTAGTATGCAAAATGGTGAGGTTTGCTGAGATCTTTAATCTTCTGCAACCTTATTTCTGTGTACACCTATATATATATATATATACATATGTTTGGTTTTTTAGCTTTTATTTCTTTTTTTTTTTTTTCCTATATAAACACCATCAGGCTTGTGATACTAGTCCTGAGCTAGACCATCATCTGGGACCAAACAAATATGGTTCTATTGATTTCAGCTGAGCTAAAGCAAGATAAATAAGATGACAATCAGTAGCTTTATTGCTATTTTTTTCGTGGTGTAAACACACAGATCTCCTTACTGATGTCAGGGTAGCTGAGACCAATGAGTCTGTAGTACTGACTATACATCAGACAGTAAACATTCATTTCATTGGTAAAACGGAGCAGTGTCGGGTTCCTCTCTTGCAAAATGCTTCAAGAAGTTAAGAAAAGCACAGGAAACATTGTCTTTACGTTGTTTTTTTATGCCTGTTTGCTACATTAGTGAAGAAGAACAACTAGAAGAATTTTGAAGGGTGGATTGTGATTTTATCTGAACAAATTTATATCAGGAATTGCTCCAGTGATGTGGGTATAGATAAAAAAGCATCAAAACAACCTATAAATCAAGTGATGAAACTACTGCCAATGCAGGGACTGAAGTGAGAATCAGCTTTGTCTTCATTACTGTGTAGAATCTCTCTTTCCCAGTTTGAATTTTACCTTTACGAATCTTGATTGTGAAACATAATTGTTGGAGCTTCATTGGAGTTATGTTTATATTGACAACAAACTGAAGCACAGTATAAAACTGTCAAGCTCTCACTTATTCAGCTATTAAACAGAAAGGAAAGGCATCTCAAAACCACAAACATAAATATTAAATGTGTTTTTATCCTGGCTTAAAATTACCCTAAACTCCACATTCTCTTAGTATCGTATCTTTCCCAAAATCATTCCCAGATAATTTCATAGTGAATAGAGTAGAAAAGGGAATAGCTCAAAGAACACGTGGAAGAGGAAAAAGGAGAAAAAGAACACCAAACTTTATGGAAAAGGATTTATTTCTCCTGATCCTGTAGGTTTCAAGAGATCCTTCTGCAGCATCATGGGCATACTGTGAACCAGGTGTTTCAGCCACTTTAAACTCTACAGTATTTCCCTGATACTGAAGTGTTGGGGTTTAAAAAAAAAAAAAAGAAAAAATATTAAAGTCAGGGAGCATTTTCTTCAAGGAATTTGTGACTTTAAAGTATCTGAAAGAATAAGTAAATTAGAGAACCAAAATCCATGTGCATCTTTGCTGTGGAAGAAGTGTGTATGAAATTCAGTAGATTCTGCCTGTTTGCATGGGACTTAGCTGGATTTGAAATCTTATAAACATTCTCAACCTCCTTACGTTATTGACACCAAGACCTGATGTTAAAGTTTCTATGGAGTTTCTCACTACATCCAAAAGGCTTTAAGGTTGGCCCTATGAGCAAAATGATCACTGTTATTTGTGCTGAGTCCTGAGGAATTTGGGATTTTCATGAAACAGCATTGTCACTTCTGCTGCATTGACAATCTTATTCCAAAATAATGTCAGTGAGCTACAATCAGGGTCCTAAAAGGAAATCATAGAATCATGGAACCGTTCGGGTTGGAAGAAACCTTGAAAATCATCTAGTTCCACCCTCCTTGCCATGGGTAGGGACACCTCCCACTAGACCACATTTCTCAAAGCCCCATCCAGCCTGGCCTTGAACACTTCCACAGATGGGGCATTCACAGGTTCTCTGGACAACCTGTTCCTATGTCTCACCACCCTCACAGTACAGAATTTCTTCGTAATATCTGATCTAAATTTGCACTCTTTCAGTTTAAAGCCTTTACCCCTTGTCCTATCACTACATGCCCTTGTAAAATCCCTTCACATCTTTCCTGCAAGCCCCCTTTAAGTATTGAAAGGCTGCAATAAGATTGTCCTGGAGCCTTCTCTTCTTCAGGCTAAACAATCATCTAAACTCTCTTAGCCTGTCCTCATAGGAGAGGTGTTCCAGTCCTCTAATCGTCTTTGTGGCCCTCCTCTGAACTTCTCGAGCAGGTCCCTGTTCTTATATTGGGGACCCAGGGCTGAACACAATACTCACAGTGGAGTCTCACCAGAACAGAATAGAGAGGCAGAATCCCTTCCCTTGACCTGCTGGTCATGCTCCTTTTGATTCAGCCCAGGACGTAGCTGGTGTATCAAAACTTTTAGACAAATTAAGGATCTTAAAAGGAAATTAAAATAATGTAAACCAAATCTGGATGAGCCTAACAAAAAAAAAAATGAGGTGGATTTTTTAAAGTGTCTTTCAGCTCTAAACATTTTAAAATCACAACTGTACATTGATGACATTGCTTTTAATAACAGCATCAATCCATCCCCATTTTTATATATAATTGCCAGGAAACTCAACATACAAAACACACATCTGAATGCAGTCCTCAAGGTCCCTGTGTCTTGTGGCTCCAACCCCCTCTCACTCTTATTAAAGTAGATGGGAAGGGGACTTGGGACTTCTTAAAAGAGAGAAGAAATAGAAGTGTGCTAGGGAAAAAAATAATAATAATGAGAAATCAGGATGCTTTACTGAACAGCCAGAGTCGTTTTATGTGGAGTTTACCCCTCCAGCAACCAAATGGAACCCAAACAAGTCTATTTCTCTGAAAACTTTTTCTACCCACCATTCCCCAACTAAAATACGTTGTAATAATATCATAAAACAGCCAAGGATGAAGACCTTATTCTGATGGACTGCTCAACATCCTCAAAGGGTGGATATTAATATACCTGGGAATCTCACAGTTGAAGCATTTTAATGCAAACTTGCTGTTTGCAGGGAATTGAAATGCTTCACCTAAATAATTTATATATGTATCTGTGTATATAAAAAAATGGAAAAACGAAATTTCATAATAGCTATAAGTCTGGGGATGCTGTTATCAGGAGATAATCACATCCCGTGGGGGTTCTTGCACTCAGCTGTGCCTCCTTTCCCTTCTCTTCCCCAGTCCTTGTCTTGCCCCTGAGGTATGATTTTTCTCATGATAATTCTTATCGTGCCTTCGTGGTTAGTAATAATAATTAAAATAAAACATTTTATTCACAACTTCCCTGGGTGCTCCGCATATGATCTAACTCCCCACCCCCCGCTTTCCTCTACCTCCACTATTTGATTAACTGCTTTGGAAAGAAAGGGAAAAAGAAATTCAATGACTTGGGTTCTGTTTTCTGACAGAAAATGCAAAAGGCTGTTGTGGCTGTATTGATCGGGCTGAGAGAGCAGCATTGCAAACAAGCATAGCTCTCCTGAGAAATATGCACTGAAGATCCATACATTCATTGACATTTTATAGGATGTCTAGACGGGCTAATCCACTGTGAAAAATGCAAGCTTTGTAGTAAAAAAGGATGGAGAGGGGGCCGTGTCTCTTGTTCGCAGGAGCAGTCCTCTCATGTACCAAATAACCAACAGTTTAATAAGGAGGAAATGTAGGTCCAAATTAAGACTTGGTTTCAATGACTCGGACACCCTCCGTATTTCCCAGAATGCAAAGCTGCAATTAGCCTCAAGCCAGAAAAAGGTTTTGAAAGATTGGCTGAGATGCTGGCTGGATTTTCTCTGTGTATGGGAAGGGGAAGAGAGTTGCAACTGGAATTTTATAAAGTAAAAAGGTCTCTGTTCTATATCTTCTTTTCCAAAGTCAGACACGTTCCCCCTCCATCTATTCCCCTTTCATAGAAACTTTTTTTCCCCCTGCAGACAGGATAAAGCAGTAAATATGACAAGTTCTCAGTGCCCAGCCATCCTTTTCTACCAGCCTCCATGGAGACTTGTGTAGGCAAAGATAAAAAGGCAGGGAGGGTTGGTGTAAACCACATCTAGGAATGACAGCGGAAAATGTGCCACCTCAGAGATGGGAGGAGGAAGGCAACTTTAGGTCACCTTTGTGGCTTTTCATATTTACATTGCTCTGAGACCAGGCAGCGATGCCTTAGAGAGCTCAGAGATGGGCTTGATTGCTCCAGAATCTCAGGCACCAGAACTGAACTACATCTGTTTGGCATCTGAGCACCCTTGGAGAGAACGGGACCACCTCCCCTCCATCTTCATCCGCATCCACATCCCCTTTAGCAAGAGATTCCAGTAAAATTGGTCAATCAGTCTAAAGTAAATGGCTATTTTTATGAAATTAGAAGGATTTTTTGTGAAAGATGAGGGTAAGGGTAGGATACTGCAGTAGTCAAACCAGAGGCCCATGGCATCTATAAAGAAATGGATTAATTGGGATAGAATTAATATTAGCTTCTCCTAAATACAAAGGAAATTATCCTAAAATAGCGCATTTTGTATATACAGTTAGTGTTAACAGTAACAGTTACTGCTAGAGCAACAAACGTGTAGTTAAATGTTTAGGATTTTTTACTAGCTAGGAGTAATGTGGCAACACGTAATGAAACTAACTCACATACCCAGAAGTCCAAATACATGTCCGAGAATAATCTCCATGCCTTAATTTCAAAAATTCATGTGGTAACTCTGGCTTCTTCTGGACAGGTGCTCTTAAAAGCTTCTGGAAGGGACTTTCACCAAGGAAGAAGCACCGTACTGGATTTGTGTAATAAATTTCAGTTAGAGCTTTGATCATTCACAGTGTATTTAGGATCTGTTGGAGAAAATATTGTCTGCCACACAGAAACAGGTGGTGTCCAAATACAGTTGAAATTTCCAGCAATAGGAATGCCTTTGGGTAAGGCTATTGTTTGTTAGGCAGGGAAATTCGGATTTCCATAGCTGATAAATACATGGAGCTGGCTCTCTAGCAGACTAGTAATGTAACCCACAGGAAGGAACTCCTCCTTCTCCATCACTTGGACACTGAAGCCAAAGACTATATGGAGATGGTCCTACTAGTTTAGAGCAAGGTTGCAATTATTGGTGGAATAAGCCAGGGTAAGGTATTACATTCAAATCCTGTTGAAGCAAGAGATTAAACAACTCCACACTTCACAGGTGGCTACACACAGTCCCTCTTCTATGACCCTTTGTTCAAGATTTTGGTATCCTAATCATGTGTATGGTACCTGAAAGGAGGTTGTAGCAAGGTGAGTGTTGGTCTGTTCTTCCAAGTAACAAGTGATAGAAGAGGAAACAGCTTCAAGTTGCATCAAGGGAGGTGGAGAAAAATTTCTCCACAGAAAGGGTCGTCAGGTATTGGAACAGGCTGCCCAGGGAAGTAGTGGAGTCACCGTCCCTGGAGGTAATTAAAATCGGTTAGATGCAGTGCTGAGGGACACGGTTTAATGGTGACCTGGTAGTGTTGGGTTAACAATTGGACTCAATGATCTTAAAGGTCTCTACCAACCAAAACAATTTCATGATTTTATGATTCTATTATTCTATGGTTGAATAAGAGTTGTACTTCATATTCTGGGAAGCTACAGAAACCCCATCACCACTTACCAAGAAGTAAGTTTTTAATACTTCTTGGTCAGTATGACCAAAGAGTGAATGAGATTCCTAAAGTGCCCACCCCATAGCTCCCATAAGGCAATGCAATAATCTTCCAGAACAGAAAAAAATATAATTCTAAGTAAAATTTTGCATAAGTCCTTTATTATTATTTTCTGCTTAACCCTTCAAATCTTGAGACAGAATTGGAGAGCACTACTGACTACCTCTGATCAGAACCTCTTTTCAAACAGTAAAACTTAATAACAGGAGAGGGGGTTTAGTCTGAAATCATGTGCATAGCTACAAGTTTAAATGTTTATGTCTGCTGTTGTAATTTTCACTGGAACTATTTAACATTGTTGTTTTTTCCCAGTATTAACTTTGCAATAATGTTTGGGAAAAAAATCTTACCCAATTTACTAGTTATCTATTATAATAAAAAGCTGACATCAATATTGCATGTTTTTTTCCACCTGAATTACTGTGCAATGGATGCAGAATCAGGTCTGATATTAATATTTAGGGGACAGATCAGAAACAAACAAAAATCATTCTCCCACCCACTGATTATGAATAGCAATGAGCAGGAAGCCAAACCCTCACATCTAAATTAGTTAGATTTTTTCAGAACCTAAGATTTTCCATAATTACTGATGAACTCAAAAATGGTGGTCTCAAAATGCCCAACACAAAAAGTTGAGGGTTACCTCTTTTGAAAATCAATCTCATTTATGTTCTTTCTAGTAGAGAATTAACACATATATAAATAAAATAATGTTAGTAAGAAGTCCAGCTAATAATAAACTAGTCTGAAAAGCCAGATCTGAATGGTTAAAAAAATCAAGATAAAATACTCTGTAGAATTCTTCAGTTATGGAACTACCCGTCAGCTATTTCTCAGTTCCACCTGCCTCAAGGAGCTACAGAAATTAAGAAACAACTTTAAAAATAATATTTTCTGGAAGCCAAGTAAAGTATTCCAGGAAATTCAGCTCTGTGAAAAATTTGCAACTGCTTTCCTTTTTGATGTCCCTCCAGTGACAGGAAAGTCATTCGCCCCAGAGTGTGTATATAAATAAGAAAGAATAACCACAAAAAAAAAGATTTTTTTTTTTTTACTGTCACAGTTCCTATGGAAAAGGGCATTAGTCAAAAGGAGTAAATTATGCTAGATTGTGACTCGTATTCATTACAGTATCCTCAAAGGGAGTAGAGTTCAAAACCACCTATTTTTAAATTAATAGGTAAAGGATCAATATTTTTTTCTTTTTCCAGTTTCCAATGTTATATAGGTATCTTTAGCAACTTGATTTCATTCCATTATGTCAAAAATCCTGGCTTCTACTAATATAATTAGTCACAGTAAGTCACTAATATCAGAAGTTACAGTAAAAGCCAAAATGTTGTTTTATTAAAAACCTCAATTCTTGGTAATGTAGACACTATTTCACTTAAATACAACAGAAGCTGAAGAATCAACATCTAAATGTTGAAATAAAGGCTTTTAATGTTGAGAAGGTAGTTTGGGGTTACCCAATGAGGTCATCAATTAAACCTCAACTGTCTAAACTAAGGCTATGAAAGCAGATGTTCCTATCCTCCCTTGTAGTGGAAGACCTGAATTTTGGGGGGTGTGGATAATATTTTCCTTATTTTATTATTATTGGTTTTACCATAATAACATGGTAAAATCTCAGTTAGGGTTCTCTGCCTCACTGGAAGATAAAGACTTTTTAAAGACAAATGAAGATAAAACCACTCTGGTATAATGTGGCTGACACTGAGTCATTCGCTACAATTTCTAAGTGTTTGTAGGATTAGTGTCCTGGTTTCTGACAGAGAAAAAAAAAAAAAAACCTCGGGTTTCTCAGTAATAAACCAAGAGTCTGTGACTTGCATATGTAGTTGGAACCTGAGCTAAAACCGTTGTAATACAGCTCTGAGTTACACTGACCTCCATTGAGCCCTTAGCTGAAAGAAGGATCAAGTTCTGGCAGTTCTGTTGTAAATGTACAAAGAAAAC
>JAVSBS010009305.1:0-22408 GCA_033124195.1 Coracias cyanogaster | reverse complement strand
AGCTCTAGGTTGTGGGGCTGCAGTGACAGAAATCCAAAAGAGAAATTAACCTGCAGGTACTTAGTCAGAGGTGGCATGTGACTTTCCAGGTGTGGAAGCCAGTTCTGAGGGTCTAAATAATGACTGCCTTTAGATATCTTGGCTAATGTCATGAGAGCATCTAACTGCAACAGCTGGGACACTGGTGAGGGATAACTTAGTTCCTGAACCTCTTGTTCTTTGCCAAATGGTGCTTTGGTCACACCATCTTCCCCAGAGGGTGAAGACTCACACGTCTCCTTTCCAATGCACCACTCTTTAAACAGAGGCTCAGCAGTTTCCCCAGATGTTAGTTTAGCAATGCAGGGGCTAAACAAACAGCAACAGATGGGAAGTCTCCTGTTGTTGTGCACCACAAAGCCAGAATACTACTCCAAAACACATTTTGCAGAGCCGCTGCTCACAGTGAGTTAGAGTGAGCGGTGAGCTACAGCTGAAGGAAATGAGAGAGCAGCAGGACCATTGTTATATCCTCCTCAGCTGTGATTAGGAAGGAGCATTGGAAGATGATGGCTCATCTCTGAACTCTGTGTGTTGCTGCTGCAGCAAGGCTAAATGCAGATTTAATAGCAGGTTTTTTGAGGACTTTTTTCTTTTTAGAAATGCTTTACCAAGAGTGTTGGTCCCAGGGGTATTTACTTTAGGAGGAAGAGATGTTATCTCGAGAGTCCATTCCCAAGAGTTCTCTTATGTGATGTTTTAGCAAGAAAGACCTTCTCTGCAGACTATGCTTTCCCTCAGGAGATTAATCTGCTTTGCAGAGCTTTTTCTTGTGTCTTTCAAAAAACTCATTTCTATCTCCATTTGTTTGAAACCAACACTTAAGATCAGTTGTAGCCCCCGGCCTGTTGTTGTGATGGGGTGGCCTCCCTTACCTCCCAGGCTGGTCTTCAGTCACACAGAAGTTACAATACAGCTGTCTGCAGTTGATGTCTTTGTTCAGTACTGCCCCTGGCTCAGACTCTGTAAACAGACATTCAAAGCCCTGGGTCACCATCCTTTCTGGAAATAATCTCTTGCTGTCTTCAGATAGGTATCCAGGAACATGGCCTCAGGATCAGAGAGTAGGGGAACCAGCAGCTACACAAGCAGCCAAAACTCAGTGCTCTCTTGGTTTCCCTTTGGGAGTGTATTTGCCTTTTCTGCCATTTGCAAGCCCAGTTTAGCCCGTAAAGGGTTCTACCAGAGTCCAAGGGGCACAAATTGAAAGCCAGATGAGTAAGAACTATGGTTTCCTGCCAGTGCTGCCATGTGATGGTGTCTGGAGCTAAAGGACCTCTTAGGATGTGGGGTGTCTGAAAAATACCTGGATTGCTATCTCTGAGCTTTATATTGCCAAGGCTAGGTATTGCTGGATTCATTACCTGGTTTAGGTAGGGCAAAATATGTGTGTGTTAGGGGAAAGGGAGGGAAATGTCACGGGCACGTGGACTGCAGGTGAAGCTGTCTGTCCCTGTGGGGACCAGGGTTCCAAAGGTGGATCCAAGCCATCAGACTTCACAGCCAGGACAAGCTGCTAATTTCAGTAATGGCTCTGCCCATTTTTTCTTTGAAAGATGCTTGGGTTTTGTTTATGCACAAGGGAGTTGTGTTTTGTGAGGACCCTGTCCACCACAGGGTATGTCTCTGTGAGCAGAGGGCCAGCACTAATGCAATCCTGCGTGGCTGTGAATGAATTTGCCCTTTATTCAGCGCTCTCCACCCCTGCTGAGCTGAGAGCCCTCCACTGCTCACAGGCGTACAGAGATGCTGCCATTTGCAGCGCTCATTCAGCCAGGCTTCCACACCCCAGTGCCTCTAATCCCAGACAAAACCCAGGCCGTGGAGCAGCGAACACAACAAGACCTCTATTCTTAGCCTGGAAAGCCTCAAAGCTGGTTCTCTGGGGTGTCGGGTAATGAATATGCAGCTACTGGAGCTCTTGACAAAGATGCGTGAATAGCAGCATTTGTCGTTAGCCCTGAACATACACTCCTCTCCTGCTGGATCTGTAGCCTTCACTGCAGCTTTTCACAGTTACATAAATATGGCCTACTTTCCCCTCACAAATTAACATCTTGCTCGCTAAGTTTAGGCTTTCGCACATGTATGAACTAAACCCTCTGATTTTTTCAGGTGCAGCTGGAAATCCTGGCTCACCTGGGGAGAAGCTGTCCCTGCCTATATAAAGCCTTCACAGCGGTGATGGACAGTGGCACTGATGGTGTCCCCTTGTGAGTGGCATGACCTTGTGGAGTCCTGGACACTGCATTGCAAATCAGCTGAGGTCCCTCATCCTTTTACTCCTGGGAAAGTCAGACCCTGGCTGTGTGGCTGTGAGGATGCTGGAGAGTCTGCCTCCATGGCAGGCTGCACAGTGTCCTGGATACTGGAAGGTTGGCTGCATGCTTTGGGGTACAGAGCAGATGGCTCCTTGCTCCCCAGAAGACACAGATGTGGGTATTATTTTCCCCATAGATGGTTCCTGCCCACCCCTCTGCATATACTGGGAGATTGCACTGCAGTATATCTGCATTGAAAACAGCCCTATAAAGAACGGATATCATTTGGAAATCTCCCAACCCTGGGGTATAAGAAAACTGCATCCACTGAGACTCCGTTTGGCTTTATTAGCCGCATAAGTAATACAGATGCACAGGGCTGGAAAACAGATGCCTGCACCCTCCTTTGCAGTGATATTACTCCCCACCTCAGCAGCTTAAAGGCATCCAACTCCCCAGTGCTGTTGTGGTCTCTTGGTGGTGGAGAAAATGGTCAGGATCTGGATGTAGCATCAGAACTCAGCTTCTTACTCCTACTTGTCATGGGAATAAGGGTACCTGATTGTAGGTCCTGAAATGATCATCCCCTGGGCCAACATATCTGCTGCTACAGTGAGAGGAGCCATCTATAGCTATGGATTCGTAGTGAGACCTTTTCTATCCTAAGCCTGATAGCATGCTGTGACTAGAAATATGTTCTGACAGCTCTTGGCAGAGTGACCTATGAGGGAGGAGTTTCCTGGAGCTGGGCATCAGCACCTTTAGGCCAATTGGACAGGCAGGAGGTTGGGTGCCATGTTTTGGCTCAGTAGGACTGGGTACTATCCTGCTCTGCTGTAGACATGGGTGTGAATCTTGAAGGTGTACTATTGAAGATACTCATTTAGAGATGGACCTGGCAACGTGGTGTACTCTAGGTTAACTTCTGTGGAGGGTATTGACTTGGAGACTCTCTGTGTGTTGCCCACTGACTTTTATTAATCACAGCCCTGGGGTAGATATCCATGTGTGTCTGAAATCACCAGTGGGAAACCTTAGAGCGGGGAGTTAGGTTAAACAGATGACTGGAGGTTTTCAGGGGAAGGTACAATACCTTATGCATCTGACTCTGCTTTTGTTTTAATCCTTTGGACCAAACTGAGCACCCCAGGTGAGACTCAGCCCTCCAAGTGGTAAACCACTGGGGCAGGAGAGGGGGTGGAAGAGGGGTGGAATCTTTCAAAAAGCTGTCAAAGGCATTAGGCATGAAGCTCTTGCTTCCTTCCGAAGGGACACGCTCTTCTAAGCATGTGATACTTTAGAAAAGCACATTGTAAAAATCTGTGGAGTGAGGAATCAGTGCCCCTTTGGGGAGGATTATGGGTAGATCTCTGAATCCCTGGCGTTGTGGGTCTGTCGTTGCAGACAACAGATCAGCAGAGTGTCAGAGACTGCAGGCAGCTCTGCACACAGCTTTCTGTGCAACATGCAAAGGGGAGCTGTTACAGCTGGAGTGTCTTTCCACACCCTCCAACTGCCCTGCCAGGCCTTTGGACCTCTATCGACAGGACCCAGATAGTGGGCATGAAGAGAGGAGGCTGAGCTTTAAATGCTGCTGGTGCTTTTGGTATGTGTAATTCACTTTCTGTCTGTCCTGATGCAATGCCATCTTTAAAAGCTCTGGGTCAGACTAGCCCTATGCCATCCCTCAGCGTGGCTGAGGGGGACTGGGATTGGGAATTTTTTTTATGTTCATAGGAGGAAAGGAGTCATCAAGGAGAAGCTGAACTCACTGCAACCCCTTCCTGCCCTTTAGTAGAGTCCTTCCCCTCCCAGGTAAAAGCAAACAAAAACAGCCCTAGTGCCCAGGCGGTAGTTTTCCCTGCTCTGATGGTCCACGAGGTCCTAATCTCCTCCCTATCCCTTTCCCCCACTGTGCCCCTGGTCAGCAGCGGATGCTGGCGAGTTCTCCATGGGCAGCAGCCAGCCTGCGGCAATAATGAGAGCAAGTCAGGCAGTGCCATCCTATACAAGCCTCTGTCTGCTCTGTGTGTGTGTGCATCTGCGAGAGCGAGCGCTCTCGCTCTCCCTTCTCCCCCTTCCCTCTCTTTCGTAACCCCCCTCCTTCCACCAGCTCTTGTTCTTTTCATGAGATGCAGCGCTAGGGAGCCAGGAAAAGTGGCACAGTGCTGCTCCTTCTCCAGAGATAGCTGTGGCCAGGCTGGGTCCTTCGCCCTCCCCAATGCACCAGGAGTCCGCAGACACTGTTCCTCAGGGTCCCAACAAGCCGTGTCCATCAAGCACCAAAAGCCACGTAGCCACCATCCTGCTGCCAGCTGCAAGACAGGTAAGAGCGAGGAGGGCCTTGGTGGGTGATGAAAGGCCCTGTGGTCCTCCTCTTGGTTGCAAACCCTAGGGGGAGGGATTTTTACTTGCTCCTGCCCCAGTTTTCCACGGGGCAGGATGGCTCCACAGGCAAAGTGGGAGGGGAAGGGTGCTGCTCAGATGTCACCCCTATTAATGTCACAGCAGCACTTCTCCTGGTGCATTAATCTTCCCAAGGCATCTTATGAATGGTCAAAGGGACACAGACACTGCTTCTAATTAGCAGGCGCAGAAGGAAAGCAGTGGATTTCTTACGTTAAGCCCCGCACAGCCTTTGCTGGGCTGATAGAGGAGCAGGACTCCTTCTGGAGTGATCTCCGTTTCAATGGGATTAGTGGTGGGCCTTTGATGCTGGGAGAAAATATTAGTCTGTGCTGGTGCCTGCAGCTCTGAGATCTCCACCATCTTTTCATTTTTCACCCCCCTTCGCTATTGTTGTTGTTTTAAAATGGTGGATTGCATTTCCTTTGAATATTTGGGTATCTGTGACATCGTGACTAACGCCTAGGATGAACGCTGGGGCTGAGCTAGTTAAAAATAAGACTAATTGGAGCGAAAGGAGGATGTGTTGGAGGTGAGAGAACTGCACTGAGTAGAGACCATAGTGAAAACTTGTAGATGGCAGGAGCGTACATACTCCTTAGGGGAAGAGCGGGGGGCTAACCCGAGGGGGCTCGTTCTCCCACAGCCCTGACCGTGGAGCTGCTGTAACTTGTGGGGATCCCTGCAGTGGTAAGGGCCATCTCTTTGCCATTTGGTGCGTGGGGGGGAGGTAAGCTGGTAATTTGGCACAGCTAAGAAATACAAGGGTCCTGTTGTGCTAGCATCTTCTCTCTGTGGCTGACTATCACTGCACCCAGTCCCGGAGGAATGCAGTCGCATTCCTCCATCTGGGGAGTGGACATGCTGCATGGCTGCGCTTTCTCTGTCCTGCTGTGCTGCCCTTCTCTGAGGCTCGCTTGTTCCTGGCAGCCCCTGGCTCCTCTGAAGCAGCACTGCCTGCACTGGCATAGCAAGCCTGGCCTCTTGCCCTACAGTCCTTCCATGCAGCTCTGGACATGTTGCCCAGTCCTTAGAGCTTGACTGGTGCAGGCATCGGCAGAGCTCGGTGTTCATCTCTGTCCAGATTGGCAGGACACAGGCCAGTCTCCCGAGGAGAGATTGGTGCTGGATGCAGCAGACGTTTTTATGGCAGAACCACCATCTGCTGGAGAACGAGGATGAGCCCATCTAACTCACTTCATTTATGTTTTAATTAAAGCTAGAGCAGCAGCCTCCAGGGATGAAAGAGAAATCCCAGTTCAGCCATGCAGTTAACTCTGTGTTTCATCGTACAAATACCCATTCAGCTGCTCACGTGTTTAAAGTTAAGCACGTGCTCAGGTGTTTTGCTGCAGCGGGAATGACCTCCCAGTGCCACACTGTGTGTCTGTACAGCAGTTAATAGCCCCAGTAAATCTTTGCTGTGGGACCTGGATGCCCTGTAAAGCCTAAGTCTTTGAAATAGCAGTGATAAGAGCAAAGAAGCATAGACCTTGTCCATCATAAATGGATTTGTGACTGCAACCCTGAGATCTCGGAGCTGATTTCTAACATTCAATAAATGACTAGTTTGCAGCATTCAGCTCACAAAATACAGGCTGCTTGCAAGCACCTTGAGTGGTCTCTCAGCAGAAAATTATCTGCATTGGTCAGCAAGCCTCAGTCCCTGGCCTGTGTCAAGCATCAGATTTCAATCAAAGTGTACAAGGGACAGAACATCTGCAGTAGGGGATCTTTGTGGAGCTCTGTCTATCGGGATGGATCTGTCTCGGCTTCCCAGCCACACACACCAACTGCATTACAGATGCTGCCATATTGACAGCAGCAGCGATGCTGAAAGCCGGGAGGACTCCAAGGCTGCACAGAGCAGCTCTGTGTCAACTCCAATCCTTTCTGCCTCCCTGCTCCACGCTAACAGCATCCTCTCCAACGCAGAGGCACCGACACGCTTCTTTACTTGTAACTGCTCCTGGGTATGGGAGCATGCTTCCTCAGAGAACAATTATGAAATTGTCATAAAGTACTTTAAAGGGGAAATTCTTCCCTTTGATTCCTGTCTTGCATGCTGCCCCTCTCAGCCTGGAGCCTCCTGCACTGCTTAGCTGTTGGTTTTACATCCTACCTGCCTGGAGGAATTGGGAAGGGAGTTGGAGCGCGCAGGCTGGGGCCAGGAGCCATCTCGCAGCGGAGGCATCTGTTCTGCTGCAGCAATCGCGTTGCCCAAGAGCCACAAACATGTCCAGAGGATGCTTTTATCATTGACACGGGAGAATTTAAATAGCTGCCATGCTCTCGAGCTAAGCCAGAGACAGAACTGTGGATCACGCTTTATGTAACTCAGTTTTATTTTTAAACACAGTCTTTTATTTTCAAGGGGAGTTCAACTCAGTGGGTGTCTCTTATCTCCTGCCCTGCCTCGTTTGCACATGTGAGGTGGCTTCTTTTATCAACCCCCCCATCCACTATATCAGCTGCTTGGTTTCCTCACCTACCCCTGAACCCAAGCTCTCCTTGTTTCACCTTTCAGGATTTCCAGCCTGGCTGGCCTGACGTAGAGGATAATTTGAGGTTTAAGGTGAATAGAAAAATTAACCACTTAAAAATACTCTGAGCTACATCTGTGGGTATTTCCTGATGTAAACTGGAGCTCCTTTTTAGAAGGGGAAAATGTTCTCGTGGCTGCCTTAAGTAAGAGGTCTGTGATTTGTTTTGCAGTTTAGGAAGCTATCCATGTCAATTGTAATTACTTCCAGCCAAGACAGTCACCTTATGCTGGGCCAAGTGTGTTTTGCCCTGGACCCTCAGACAAGCAGGTAACCAGGCTGGCAGAGTGAACAGAGCATTGTATGTTGGATGTCAATTACTAACAATTTTCTCCCAGCTCTAATTGCAAACAGTGGTGGAGAGCAGCAAGCTTTGGAGATATATTAATTACTAACTTGAATTACCTCGAGATTGGGCCCATATAGGTACCAGTCTGGATTCTGGATAAGTTTTGAATGGCCATGTGTCAGGGGAGATCAAATGATGCTTTGCGTCATGAGGGATTTGCTAGGATTGTTGCTCCAGGTCAAGAATGATTGTTCCTTCCAGTTCTCTAGCAAAAAAAACCAAAGTTCCCTTGAGTCACAGCAGAAGCATACCACAGCTGGAGGCTTGTGGTTGAGCCAAAGGCAGGCTTTGCAGCAGGCAGATCACCTGAACACCCAAAGCAGTGACTGCTGTGAGAGGCAGCTGGCCTTGTGTAATTGGCATTTTTCCAGTTGTAGAGCCTACATCACTAAGCATCTTCCAGAGAGATCACAGGGTCTACAGGATCTCATGAAAATACACCAAAGAAGGACTTCACCTATGAGGATGTAGCTACCAAACATCACAGCAGTCTGAAGAAGCACTTGCTTGGCACTGGAGAAAAACCTCTTGGACTAGCAAGTTGTGAAGCACACCCTCACCAAGCCCCTTGCAGCACGGTACTAGAAAAGATAGATGCTGGCACAGACCCAGGAAAAGTTGCAAAGTAAGAACAAATGCAACCCCAAAGAAGTTCAAAGCCCTTGTGGCATGGATCACTGTAAACATGACAAGGCCACCAAATCAGAAATGAGAAGTGGAAGCGACAGTGGCAGGCTCAGTGTGATGGCTCGTTAAGAATAAAATAATGGAATCCCAGAGCTGCAGCAGACCCTGGAGGAAAGGAAGTAAGAGTGAGAAGATAGGGAGAAGTATGCTTAAATGTCAAGGTGAAGGAGTTTATTTAAGGCAGACCCAGTGGAGATGCGAGCCAAGCAAACAAGCTAGTCAGTGCAGGCATCTTCTGATCCTCCAGCTCCTAACTGAGGAGGGTGGTCAACTGCCAGCGCTGGGGTGAGCATCCCTGTATCTGGAGATGCAAAAGCCACACTGGTACCAGCCAGAGCTGCCTTCCTGGTCTTGATGGATATGTGAGGGCAGCCTTAGGGAAAGGAACAGGTATCTTCAGGCCACACAATTTTATCTAGCAGTTTGGTGGCAGAAACCGGGACTAAGTGAAACTGGTGGAGGTGTTTGACCCATAAGAAATTTTTAGGTGAAAATCACTTGCATTATGATCAATGGACAAAGCACATGAAATAGGCAGAGAGGTGATTAAAATAATAGGGAGAGTGAAAAGAACCTTGGAGACGATGAGAGAAGACTAATGTCCCAGGAACAGGCTGGCAAATTCCCCTCCATGCTGTCCAGTGACAGCCAACACTCCCAACGCTGAACATGTTCATCACTTGTGTGTTCGCTGTTAGCAGGTCATGAGGAAATTGCTTTAAAGTATTTCTTGGAGAGATTTAAAATTTTGGATGGGATTCAAACCTAATATCAAAATGAGTTATTTTATTAAAAGCTTTTAAATAGAAGCTACAGAGTAGTCAGAAGCAGGAGGGCTATTTTAGAAGGAATTTGCTATAAACCTATTCTATTGCACAGAAGCTTTCTAAAATATTACCTTGTAAAAAAAATATAATTCTCTTTATCTGCAATTTAATTACATTTCCCATAGTGCCTGTGTCAACACAGTTTGCTTTTTTTTTTCCTCTGTTAACTCACACCTGGCCTAGGAAACTAGAAATAAAAGATGTTGATCTTCTGAGATGTTTGTGGGTTGCTCCAAGACCTCAGTGAGGTCACAAAAGGGTATACTGGAGAAGTAGGGGCTGGGGTCTCTGTCCATACTGGTGGTGGCTAGGAGATGGCAATATATAAAACTAGTATAAAAGCAGGAGAAGCAGGAGCGCTCATGTGGTCGTCTCATCTATCCTATCCGGAGTTAGTGGATGAGAGTTTTTGATCTGCTTGAGACTGCAGCAAAGTCCAGTTATCTGAATAATGGACCAGAATTATCTAGAGTTTTGTTGATTAAGCATTTTGTTGACCTCCCCTACCCAACAATGCCTGTGTGTATAAATGAGGTCTGAGGGATGTCCTGGAAGTATTATGAAAATGTTGTCACTCGTGACATACTGTGGTTGCCAAGAGAGAACCTGGAAGTGTGGAAACTCATTAAAACAAAAATGACATGTTAGAAGTTAAACCCTTGGTGATGTTGTATTAAATTTGGCTTGGGTTTGGGGCAAGGGCTGAAGGTGACTGTTATTGAACTGGAACAAACTGGCCTCTTGTACCAGAGGCATAAGATGAACCTCAACCTTTGACCTTGGCTGAGAGGAGATTGTATCTGCTATGGCATCTTTTTCAGTGCTTGTCTTCTGATAACTGGAGACCTGATTTGAGTCAGGATAACCTGGGCTTTGCAATGGGAGGATTGAGAACAAGGCAAATATTTCCTTGCCAAGATCAGCTGCAAAGGAGGAGATCTAAGATGATGGAAAGCTGGATCATTGCTGCAGTGCTACCAGTCCTGGTGTTTGTGTAGTCAGTTTTGCAGGGCTCTGTCTCTCCCCAGGGATATTGCCTGGTGATAATGTGCTATCTCAAGACATGTTTCCTGCTAGTAGCACCAGGATGTCATGGGCTCAGCAGTGTTTTAGCAGAGGAGAAGCAGGTCACAAGTTTCCAGAAAAAGGCAATGACCTGTTTGACTAATAATAATAACAATAATGACTCCTCTGCAGTTAATCAACTCTATCAGGTTCAATGGAGATCCCATGGCTTGAGCCCTCAGTGAGTCAGTGACCCACAGCAGTTCCTGTGCAGCCTGCATGACATCCAGATGTTGTTACTGGTGGCTGGACTAAGCCTGAAGCTGGTGGGCTGTGCTGCAGCCGCATCATGTTGGTGCCATGGGGTAGCTTGTTGTTAGTCACTGGGGTGCACTGGGCAACCCATATACATCCTCTGGAGGTGTGGGTGCGGGGGACAAAAGGCAATGGGAGCCTGCACTGTGGGGTGAGCGCTCTGAGGCAGGTTGCAGGGAGCGAGCAGGACTGCACGCATCAGGTGAGGCAAGGGGAGGTGGATGCAAGGGGTCAGTCACATCACTGACTTGCCAGGTGGATTGTTGTCTTCTGTGATCCTATACTCTGCAATAAGGTGCTCCTTTGCCTGTTAACGACTTTATTTGGCCCTGCTGACACTAGGGATCTTTAATTAAACTCTCCCATCTCTTCTGTCTGTGGCAACTCCTGATGGCCTGCGATCTGGGGCAGCAACCTTCCCTAAACCTCAGCAGAGCCGATTAAAGTGGTGCAGGCGGATGCTTTATTCCAACATACCGAGGGTGACAACAGTGAGCGCTTTTGCAGGCATCCCCCCTCCCCGCCCCCAGATGCTCCCTGCCAGCCTTTGGCATCCACCGCCCGTGCGGAACGGTCCTCCATCTCCGAGGGGGGAGAAGCTGGGGTTCTGCTGCCAGGTGGGTGAAGAGGAGATGCTGCAGGACGTGGTGTTCTGGTGGGCTCCTCGGCAGTGCTGCCGATGAGCGGTGCAGCCGAGCTCCAGCTTGCTGGGCTGAGGCTGCTGTAGGGTTTTGCTGGATGCAAGAGAGCTGCTCTGAGCTGCGCTGCTGCTCCTGCTGCTGCTGCTGCCCGGAGAGAGGTGGGGAGGGGAGGGGTGTCCAAGTGTGACTTTCACCCCGTGCAGGGGGTTGTCACTGAAGAAGACCGCTCTGCTCTCTCCTCAGAGCCTCTCTGACCACACTGTCAGCACAGACCCACCGGCAGAGACGACAGGTCAAAGGCAGTGAGTATCTTTTTCTCTGTGTCTGTCTGCAGTGCCTCCGTATTCATTTTTTTCCTGGCTTTCTCTGCATGTGAATGGATGGACTTGAAGCCCCTGAGATCTCATGGTTTCGGGGATTTTTTTTGTTTTCTTCTTTAACCTTTGTGCTGCTAATTTTTTCACTTGGGATGGCCCAGGTGAGCAAACCTGGGGTGGTTTGAGAATCTGAATGTCATAGTCACACCTCTCCCTTTCTGTCTCCCAAGGAGAAATCCCCAAAACACATACATGATGAGACTGGTGATTCTCCTTGATCGGGGTCCTTTCGTAGGAGGGGGAGGTAGGACGAATGATGGAGCAGGAGGCAACAAAACCTCCCAGGGACATCTACTGGGATGCCTTTACAAGACACCACAGATGATATTTCTAAAGTCATAAGTGACTGGATTTATTTGCAATCAGAGGAAATATCTGTGGGGCTGTCAGCCTAGCAGTGGGATTGTCTTCATGGGAAATACAGGTCTCGGTGTCCATGAAGTCAGACATACTTTGGGATCACGGGGAAGTTCGGTGCTGCTCAGATGTGCAGGTTGTCATTGCGGGGGCTGGTGAGCGGGTGGGAGCAGGGGCGAGCAGAAGGTTGTTTCATAACAGTACCCCAAAAAAGCAGGCTGCACAGGAGAGGGCACCCAGCTCCACTTCCAGCTGTCACTTCAGAGAAGCAGTGGGAAAGAGGCACAGGGGCTGCCGGACTCTAGGGAATCCTGTGCTGTGGCCCCACACGTGGGTGAGGCTGTTAATGAGGAAATTTGAGGGGGCTTAAGGAATTACAAGGATTGATTTCAGTTAAAGCGCATCGAAGCAGCCGGTCAGGGTAGGGATTAAGGCAATGCACTCACTGGTATATAGCACAATCCCAGCCCCATTAATTTAGATGGGAAGAGGCTTTGTGCGTTTTTAATGTAATCAGGTTTTAAAAGGGATGGTGCATTGGGCAGCCCAAGCTCTGGGATCTGCCCAGGCCCCAGCAGAGCAGGGTCCTGGCTCTTTTGCATGCAGTCTCTGCTCTTCTCAGTTCCTTTGTCTCCTCCTCCTTGGTTGTTCTCTCTGGGCAAGAGGACGTGGAGGCTACCTGGAGCTTGGTCCTGTCCTGGCAAATAAACCTTTGCCCTTTGCTCACTGTACAGTCCTGCTCTCTGTCCCATTGATCTCCTGGCTAGTGGACCTCACCTTCACTTCCTGATGTAAGATTGGTTCAACCAGCTGCCTGTGTGCCAAGGCTCACAGGGACCTTACCATCCCTTCCTTCCCTCTTTCCCTCCCCTTTGCAGATTGTGCATCTCCTTGGTGGCTCCTTGTGGACTCCTGCCACCCCAAAGAGGAGACGCTTCCTTTGAGTAATTTTGTGTGCGTGCTTGAGCCTGTGATGGTGAAAGGACCAGCATCTTCAGACGCGTGAAGTCCTCCTGTTATTTTATTTGCAGTGCCAGCTTTTCCATGATGCCTGGCCAGTAACATCAGCCATGACCTGGAGGGACAGGGACAAGAGGTAGTTTGGTCTTCTTAGCGAGGTCAGCCCGGAGCTCTGCCTGTTGAGGAGAGACCTTCAGAGGTGTTGAATGATGAGTGTGATAATGCCAACTCCTGCTGCTCCATGGTGAGCTGTGACGCCAAACTCAAATCACTTTAGACCTGAAGCTGGACTTAACCTGCGGCCTTGGTCTTAGAAGGAAATGCTGTCTGTCTTCTGTGATCATCCCTCAACTCTGAACGTCTTCCACTGAAAAATTGACCTTCTGCACTAGGAGGCAAGGATCAAATGGGTTGAGAACAACTGGTCCTCCTTTTTTTTTTTGCAGAGGATTCTTTGGTATATTTTTAAGTGCCAGGACATGAAACAGTAAATCCCTCCTGCAAACAGCCCTGACTGCTGTCCAAGCCAGCCAGTTAAAGGGTTAACTCTAACTGGATGCCTGAATGGCTGCCTTACTGATCCCATGGAGGTAACTGAAAAGACATGATGCATCTCTCACCCCTGCCCATCCTGTCGCTGTCTACCTCGTTCAGCGAGCCTTTCAGCTTGCTGCAGTGTCCCCTCTTCCCTCCTGCCCTTCCCTTGCCTCTCCACATCCTGCAGACCCAATTTCTTTCCCCCTCTTTCTCCTGTGTCTGGTCCTGGAAGTCCTCACCTAATGATTGGTGTTCCATGACAGACAAGCTCCTTGCTTGTGGCAGAGCATCTCTGTCCCCCATATGTTCTGACTCCCTGCTGCAGTCCCTTGATCTCAGGCATCAGAGGGAAATCTGAGCAGCATTGCAATAATGCATGTCACACCTCTTGCTGAGAAATTCGTGAGCTTGCTAGAACAAACAGTGCAGGGAACATAAAGGTTGGGGGTAGGAAGTATCAGGAAAGGTACCAGAAAGCTCCTATAATGGACTCGGTGGTGTTCTGAGCACAGCAGGTCCAGCACACTCAGGCAGGAGCAGGATGCTTTCTGCACAGTGTTTCTTTGCTGATATTTGAGGTTCATGCAGTGTAGCATCCCAAGGCCATTGGCCATAGGTCCATAGTTTGGGGCTGTGCAACTGTTCCTGCCACTGAAGATCAGCAGGTTTTTGTGCCTGTTAATGCTGCGAGCTGCCTGTGCTCCGCCAGGGAGACACTCATTGCATGTAATTAACATTTAATTTGCTTTAAGATTACATTAAAATGTGCAATAATAGAAACTCTCTGAAGGGCAGGAGGAGAAGGGGAAACAGGAGTGCTACTGATTGGCTTAGTCACTGGTTGTGAAGTGTTCTGCAAGAACAGAGGGAAGAAATACTGTACTTCCCTCTGCAGTCACAGAAAGAAAG
The DNA here is from genome assembly GCA_033124195.1 of Coracias cyanogaster. NCBI lineage: Eukaryota > Metazoa > Chordata > Aves > Coraciiformes > Coraciidae > Coracias > Coracias cyanogaster. The sequence goes on along the minus strand of JAVSBS010009305.1, from coordinate 8,195 downwards.
TATTGGGCATCTGTTAAGCAGCAGGTCTTGAAGAAGGGCTTTCTCCAGTTCAGAAATAGGTCCAGAAGCTGTGAAGTGGAGACTGGGTCACTAAATCCTCCTTCCATGGTCCAGAGGAGAGAATGGCCTCATTCCATATCTGGGGAATCTAGCAGAAGAGATGCCCTTGGGCTGGAGAGCTGAAACAGAGGCTCGGAGACCCTTCTAGAGACCATGTAAAACCATTAACTGGCACCTGTATGTTTTTGAGAGGACATGATGCCAGTCCTGTATAATGCATGTATGTGTTGTTTCCCTCTCCCTTTGTGTTCCTCCCCATCCCAGGGTTATGTAATGAAGGATGCTGCGGATGCGCTGGCTATCCCAGGAAGGGGCTGCTGGCAAGGACGCGAGGGGCTGGTGGAGGAGCAAAGGCTCTGGGGCTGGTTTGAAATTTAGAGGAAAAAAGCAATAATCCCATTTTCTGCCTGGGTAAGCTTGTCAGGAAAGAGGCAGTTTTAGCCTGCTTATGTAACCTGGAGTCTAAAGAAGCTGCGTGGGATCGATCCTGGCTGGGGCCTCATGGCTCTGCAGCACAGGCTCACCTTGCAGGTGCCTTACTCCCTCTCTTCTTCCAGCCCCATCCTGCCCTCAAGCCCTGGTATTTGTGCTGTTTCTGGTGCTGCTGGATCACAGGGACTGATGTCTGGTATTGCTGCCCTTTGCTCTCCTCCCACACCTGACCAGAGCAGGTCTTTCCAAGAAACCATCTCAAAGTACAGCCTTTAAAAGCCTTTTTGCAAGTCAGAGCAGTTGAATGTCTGGTGTGGGTGAGCCTTCAGCTGCTCTGGTGCTGTGTCTGTCCTTAGTGTCTGGCATCTTCCTGAAGATCTTTCAGGGTCCCTCCCACAGATGAGGGAACCAAGGACACAGGTCTGATGAGGCAGAGAGCCGCTCAGGTTTTTCGGTTTTGTTTTGTTTTTTGCCCTTTTTTTTTTTTTTGTGCCACTCTGGCTAGATTTATAATCCTCATTCTTCTTTGATTTTCCCCTGCTCACACCCCTGCTCCCCCACATCGACCACAGGAACAGAGGGATGAGGACTCGCCTGGGCTGCCTGTCACACAAATCAGACTCATATAATGATTTCACAGCTATTCTTCCGGACAAGCCCAACCGGGCTTTGAAGTGAGTATAGCTGCAGCATCCCACCCCAATCCCACTTCTGTCCTTGCCCTCCCTGCTCACCACCCCCTCTAGTATTGTCGTCTTTTTATTGTTTTTTGTATAAGCTTTAAGTAGTTCTTCTAGCCACAGGGAAGGAGGAAAACAAAACAGCGCCGATACAGCAGGAACAGCCTCAGAAAATACCTGGATCATTGATACGAGTTCTCCCATGAGACAGAACATGTGCACGGTCCCCACTGCTGGACATGGGATATGTCTGCATGTATTTGAGGATGTAATATACCCCTTGGTCATGGCAAATCAAAATCTGAGCAGTTGACTCGGTATAAAAGGTGACCAGCGATTTCAGGTCACAATCCACATTAGCTAAGCTTTGCTATTAAATACTACCAAAAAGTCCTGTGTTAGTTTGCAGGGTGCTTAAGGTAGATGCTTCAGACAATCCAGAGTCCTGATCCGAGATGAGTAGGATGGCGTTCACCTGATTGCACAAGTGACTGCTTACATCTGAGCTAAGACCCCAACCCTCCCCTGAAAGTCAGGAAAGAGAAATAAACACTTTCGCAGGGGCGGGTTCATTTCGCTTGACTTTTGGCTTTTACAATGTAAATGTCTACATCTGAACTTGTTCCCTGAGGCCTATGCTTAGAGTCAATGAGGAAAAAATATTCCCTTTTTGGGTGTGATTCATTTGGCTTATTTTACTACCTACATGGGGATGTGAGATGAAGAGAGTCAAAGCCCTGCAAGTCCCTTGGTGTCTCCTCACTAATTCCAAAGGGAGCCCAGGGTGACTTGCTTACCTGGAGACTTCTACATTGTAGACCTCCAAAGTTAAGCAAAAAGAATTCCAGCCTTCCTTGATGTCCTTGTCAAACAGCCCCAGCATCCATGGGTTGTCTGTAACTTGCCTCTTCTTTTCTTTACAGAAGACTGTCAACAGAAGAAGCGACAAGATGGGCGGATTCTTTTGATGTTCTTTTGTCCCATAAATGTGAGTAAAGATCAAATTCTACCTTTTTTCTTTTTCCTTGTACTCTTAATACTGGCTGTAGCTAGGGCAGAGCACGCATTGCATTACACAGGAATAGTCCCTTGGGTAGCTGCTTACTACCCACTAGGCAATCGTCACACTCATTTATAGTCAAGACTTGCCCTCTGGTTAAACGTGAGTTTCTGTGAGTTCCCTTCCTGGTTTTGCTCCTGACTTCGTGATCACAACTCCTAAAGCCATCAGCCCAAGGTCCAGCCTTCTGCAGCTTCTGGGGATACAGTGGAGGCAGGACCCCAAGGCTGTAGCCGTGCGTACAGTCCTTTGGCACATGCCCCTGGGTCCAGTCTTTCCTTACAAGCAAATGGCAGGTTCTCAGCTTGCTAAAGCCCCCTGAGATCCTCAACACTGGCTGCTTTCTCTCTCCCTCCATCTGCTCTTGTGTGCAGCTACACCATGCCGAAGTGCAGCCTTTGCTGGGCGTGCCACAACACAATGGTTGAACTAACCTTGAACAACTTGCTCTGTAGCAGAAAAATCATGCACGGTAGCTCTTAGCAGAATCTAATTTACACTTACCAATGCAAACCTGAAAATTTCACCTCCAGAAACCTTATGCAAACGTATAATCAGCGCACCTCGCTCCATTCAATAAATCAATCGTATCAGTTCTGTTCAGAAAATATTATTCTGCTTTACCAGCATTTTCATGCTGAGAAATTATAAACAAGACAGTGGAGTTCAGAGTATAGGTTCATTAATGTGTTTCTATTAGAGAATAAAACAAGAGCAGGTCAGGGTTGCAGAAAAGTCAATGTGGGTGGTGAACTCTTTCACTGCAGTAAGGAACTGCCTGGCTTTCTTAGATTCAGGTTTTTCCACACTTGCAGTTTAAAATGTAAGTGTAGAATTATATTATTATTTTAAATAAAGTGTACTTCTGCTGTATTTCTACCGAGATGACAACAGTTTTGGCAGGGAATTAAGTGACAACTTTAAACAAACTGGCTGTCCAAGGCAGAAAAAGCGATATGTAATTTTAGCAGCAGTATCTTGTTGAGATCATTGCTCTTGCAACCAGTAGAAAGAAAAAATAATTATATATGTAATGTAGCTGGGTATGGCTAAGAGGGAACATTTCTTTTGTGGAAATTCAAAACAAGATGGGAAAAATGCAGCAAAGAGACTATAGGATGCCTGGGGGGCAGGGAGTGTTAAAATTCTGTACTTGAGCCTCGGTTCCTCCTTCACCAGTGTAAAAGTCGAAATTTTCCCTATTAGATGCAAACTGCAGCGAACGTACTTTGGTTACAAAAGCCAGTGAATTTAAGCATCTATGTACTGAGATTATATAGACTGTTCCCTCTTCAGCTGACTGCTGAGAATGCTAAATCAAACCTTAGTTCAATGATTCCATCCAACAGCCTCCACAAGAGAGTCTGTTTTTATTAATAAATTAGCCTTACAGAGTGATAAATGCATTATCAGAATTTTTCCTGTCTCTACAAGGGAAAGTCATTTTGATAACTCGCAGGTACCTAATGAAAAATATTAAGTTCCTAATAGCAACAGAAACTGATTTTTAAAATTTAAATTAATCTTTTTTTATCAGCAGTCATGGTGACATTGCCTGGTGATGAAGTGACAAAAAAAAATTTGTTGTTTAATAAATTACTTTCTAAAGGAATATATTACAACTGCTCTGCACCTGAAGTTTCTGGAATTGCTAGACTGGCAGTCAAGTGTTCTAGTGATGCAAATACAAAAAAAACTGTGTAGAAACAGAAGTGTTATTTTAGGTACATCCATTTAAATGAGAGAAGAGTATATATCCATAAAAGGAATTATATTGTGGTTTTGCTCGTGTATACTTGTATCCAAAACACAGAAGAATTGCCAGAGATCTGCTATGAAAGCAGAACAATAGAGAGTTGCATTTTTTGCTGTTAGAGATGTGCTGATGTTAGACAGGAATCTTATGTGCCTTATCTGGCCAAAATTTGGGAGTGATAAAAGCAGTGCCTGGCCTGCCTGCATCAGTCTGTGGTGAAGCTGCCAGCTAATGTTCTACTTTTAGTGCCAAAAGAAGGACAGAACCATCTCAGCCTAATTTCTCTGTGACTGCCCAGGTGAACAATATTCGATAGGGAAAATTTGAATTCATGCTTGGGGGCATGAGCTAAGCACCAGCTGGGCTCAGGAAGAATTTCCCCTGGGGTGTGCAGCATCAGCAGGTAGACCGCTTGTGCTTGACACGTCTGTCCTAGACTCTTTCTTTGCTGGATGGGCAGTACTTGTAGAAGGGACATTATGATGCTGATTGCAGGGGGTGAGTGGAGCTTTCTGCTGCAGTTAGATGTTATGGTCGTTTTGGGTCCCTTCCAGCCAACGTGTTCTGTGGGGGAAAAGCCCCCAGAGTGCTTAGGTAGGACTCAGGGACTGGATGTAGCTGTTGAAAACGGGGCAGTCTTTGTGGGTAATATTGCAAGGGGTTGGGCAGGTGCAAAAAAGAGTTCCAAGGAGCAAGAAAGTAGATCAGAGCTCCCAAAAAGGCTTTCTGACATGCCAAGGCGAGAGGGCTGCCCTTGTACCTGGAGGAGGCTCACAGGGCTGCAGTACTCTTTATGGGAAAAGTAAACATCTTGTCCTCTTCCACTTCCCATTTTCATGAGTCACCAAAAGGTCTCTAAATGGAAGTGACCGGAACAGGTACTATGCTTTGTACAGACTCTACAGAGAATGTCATGATGCTTATTTTTGTCAAATATCCCTTAAAGCGTGCTGGCCCTGCAAAGCCTCCCTCTCCCCTGATTGTTGTAATTAATGACCTCTGTAGGTAATGTTTGGTCCTGACATGCTGCTGTTTGGCAGCATCTTGAGGGGAGGATTGAAAACCCCAGGGTTTTGAAGCAGTTGCATGTCTCCAGAGATTCCCCAGCTGGCCTCTGTATAGAGTGGTCTGATTTGGATTAATTCCTGGTCATTTAAAGAATAGCTTGTGTTGATGTTAGCAAGAGACTGTGAGTAGGAAAAGCAGCAAAGCTCTCTCTGCCACACCCCCACCTTCCTTTCACCCTGGCACTGGGACTCCAGCATCCCTCAGCCTAGCCCTCCTAGAGTAACCAGCACTGGCTGGGAGGATGCAGCTCAGCTTCGTTCCATTGACAGCCCCAGATGAATAGATCAATGCAATATCCTACTTGGTTTTGATAATGGGTGAAGCAAATCAACTTGAAACCACAGGGTCAGCCCATCAATCCCCTTTTTACAGCAGGAGCCTTGTCTGAGCTCACTGCAAGAGATGCAAGCACAGCAGTGTTCCCTTGGGCCATGGCTTCATGAGTGGAGCAAGCAAGAGAAGAGAGGGATTTGATCCTACTTTCAGCAGGGCATTGAGAGAGTAAGAGACAGATCATATGTAGCATGCTTCCTTGGGCGCTCAGGAAGCAAAAGCAGTACTTTTAGCATGCTAGATTTTGGCATCTTTTCCCATTTTGTGCCAATGCGGTTTAGCAATGGCTTCCAAGGAAGTGGATCTCGGTGTGATCCCCAAAGTGTGTGTGCATCCATGTGAGTAACTGAGGAGTAATCCCCACTCTGTATGCATGCCCAGGAGGTGCAGGCTGGTCAGCCAGATGGAGATTTCTTTTGACAGGCTCCTGGAGGGAAATACAAGCAATGGCATGTCTGATTCTGCATCCCGCGTGGGGCTGGCCACATGGCTTGTCATTTGTCCAGAATCCAACAGGACAGTCTGTCTGCAACCAGTAGTCACTTTCCAACAAAGCATCCAACCCACAAAACCTTTGCACTGAATTTCTGTTTTTATCTCAAGGGTGAATTCCACCCCTCTCCCCTCCACCGTGTTTTGTGATCTCTCTGCTCTTCTGCCCAAACTTTATTGTTGTCCTCCTCCTTCTGTTGTCTCCACATTGCTCCTCTTCCTACGCAGCACAGGAATATCCCAACCTACTCTCAGTTCTTTCTAAGCCAGAACAGCATTAGCATTGTGCTGGTGACAGGCAGCTAACGTTCAGCGAAGCAGTGCTGAGCAGTAGTGCAAGTATGTACATATGCTATACAGAGCATTGTGGCCTTGTCTCTTTAGCCCTGGACCAACATGGTTCATGGAGCTAATCCAGTCACCTACCAGCCATGAGGACTCTACCTTTATTCCCTACGTGAAGTGCTGATTGCCCTGATGCATGCATGCATTAAATAAATGATTGTTGATCACTTCTTTTACAGTGGCTTAATGCCTGGTTATTAAGCTGTCTGCCTGAGTGATTTAAGCCACAAATCTCAGCTCTTCTTTGTCTTGCTGAAGCTCGCCTTGAAGACCTGTGTTGTGTTTTGTGCTGGCCACTTCAGTCCATTCCTGCACAGCCCTTCTTGCTGGAAAGGATCTTCTCTCCATGGCCTGAAGAACAACATTTTAATAGATGTTGTCCCAAATCTGTGTTCTTTACCTGGTGTGCAAAAACCACACAAATATTTGTTTTTTTTCTGGTTCTGCACAGAAAAGGGTGCCAGGCGATAATTTGCAAAGCTAGCACACACCTTCAGAGGAGCTATAGGATTTTTTACAGCTTACAACAAAGAGAAGTTGCACAATACTTGTTCACTGGTTACCTTTTGGCCGTTGTAATAATGCCCTTCTGCGCATGCTCCGATTAGCGACTAGTTCATTATACAGAGATTATCTGACATTAGCATGTTAGCTCTCCACCCAGGGGTGTGATTTTTTTACCATGCTGGTTAGTCTCTGCTTACTTTAGGTTACCCTCCTCTTTCAGGCTCTTGATGCTCAATAGAAGAGATCAGTTTCTTTGCCTTCATCCTGTATGTTCCATCAGTACTGATTTACTCCTTTGGCTTCAAGACTCACTGGTCTTGAGTTAAATTCCTGAACAAGTGTCCAGTAGTTGTTTTGAAGGGCCCTGCATCTATACCAGTGTATCTGAAGGGTGAGTGGTGCACATAGTCTACCTTGGACTTCTCCAAGGCTTTTGACATGGTCCCCCACAGCCTCCTCCTTGAAAAACTGACATGTTATCACTTAGACAAATGGTCTGTGCAGTGGATGGGGAACTGGCTGACAGGCCGTATCCAGAGGGTGGTGGTAGATGGTTCATTTTCCAAAATGGCAGCTGGTCACAAGCGGGGTCCCCCAGGGATCAGTGTTGGGCCCACTGCTGTTTAATGTGTTCATAAGTGACTTACATGCTGGGATTAAGAGCACCCTGATAAAGTCTGCAGATGACACAAAAATAAGTGGGGTGGTCAATGCTCCAGAAGGGAGAGCCACTCTCCAGGAAGATCTGTACAGGGTAGAGGAGTGGGCTAGCAGAAAACTTATGAAGTTCAATGGCAAGAAATATAAGGTCTTACACCTGGAAACAAACAACCCAGAAATGCAGCTCAGACTGGGATCCACCTGCCTGGAGAGCAGCCCTGTGGAGAGGGACCTGGGGGTCTTGGTGGACAGCAGGCTCAACATGAGTGATCAGTGAGCTGCAGCGACAAAGAAGGCCGGTAGGATGCTGGGTTGCATTAACAGAGGCATCACCAGCAGAGATAAAGAAGTCAGTGTCCCACTTTACTCAGCACTGGTCAGGCCACACTTTGGGTATTGTGTTCTGTTTTGGTCTCTGCTATACAAAAGAGATGCGTACAGACTGGAGAGGGTCCAGAGGAAGGCCATGAAGATGATCAGGGGACTGGAAGACCTGCCGTATGAAGAAAGGCTGAGAAATCTGGGCTTGTTCAGCTTTGAGAAGGGAAGGCTTACGGGAGACCTTATTACCATGTACCAGTACTTGAAGGGTGGCTACCAAGAGGAAGGAGACTTCCTTTTTACAAGCAGTCACATGGAAAATACAAGGGGGAATGGCTGCAAGCTGCTCCTGGGGAGATTCCAACTGGAGTCTAGAAGAAAGTTATTTACAATGAGAACAATTAAACATTGGAATAGTCTCCCAAGGGAGGTGGCAGATTCCCCTACATTGGACAGTTTTAAGACTCAGCTCAACATGGTG
>JAVSBS010009304.1:0-18729 GCA_033124195.1 Coracias cyanogaster | reverse complement strand
CTTGCATCCATTGCCCCTTGTCCTATCGCAGGGCACAAGTGACAAGAGGTTGCCCCTTTCTTCTTGACACCCAGCCCCCATATATTGATCCACATTAATTAGATCCCCTCTCAGTCTTTTTTTCTCCAGACTAAAAAGCCCCAGGGCTCTCACCCTTTCCTCATAAGGCATGTCAGTTTGAGAAAGCTGACTTGGCAGTGGTGCCTGGTGGGTGAGAGCAACCTGTGCTTCTGAAATGAGGCGCTCGAGTGTCTGTTGTACCTTCCTGCCGGGTGAGGTGGGAGTGGGATTGACAGAAGATTTTGCTGCACCGGTTCCTATTTCACCTTCCGGTTGTGTCTGTTTCCCTGCTTCTTGAGTCTGTATGCCAAAGGTAGCGGTGTAGATAGTTTCTGTTTAGTCTTTTTTTTTTTTTTTCCCTAAAAATCTAATTGCACATCACCTTAGACTTTCCTAAATATTCATTGCTTCCAGCCCTGCGTGGCCAAGTTCTTCCTTTCTTCTGGCAACGGTGCCGCTGGGGCGACAGGCGCGTTCTGAAGCTCCTTCAGTTTCCAGCCATGCTGCCCTTCCAGCAGCCGTGTCCCGCGGGCACAAGAAGGGGCTGGGAACACTTAGAGGGAAGAGAGCGAGGGCCCGGGCGATCCCGCAGTCGAGTGACGGGCTCGGGACCCTCCCCCGCAGGCGCTGCCGTGGTTGGCACGGGCAGGGTTTGAGGCCCAGGTGGGGCAGGGTTTGAGGCCCACGCAGGGCAGGGTTTGAGGCACAGGCGCCCCGGGGCAGGATTTAGGCCAGGGGCCAAAGTTTGAGGCTCAGGCCCCTGCGAGGCAGGGTCTGAGGCCCAGGTGGGGCAGGGTTTGAGGCACAGGCGCCCCGGGGCAGGGTTTAGGCCAGGGGCCAAGGTTTGAGGCTCAGGCCCGGGCGGGGCAGGGTTTGAGGCCCGGGCGGGGCAGGGTTTAGGCCCAGGGGGCAGGGTTTGAGGCCCGGGCGCGCCGGGGCAGTTCTGTCCCGCACCCTTGGATGCCCAGGCGCACAGCGCAGCGGGCCGGTGTCGGCAGCGCCGGCGGGAGCGAGCGGCGTCTCCGCTAGATGGAGTCCCTGGCACAGCGGCGGCGCCGCCGGGCCCGCGGGGGAGCGGGGCGGTGGGCTCGGGGGCTGCCGGCGCTGCACAGCCACGGGGGAATCCGGGCACCTGCTCCAGGGGTACACGGCGGTAAACCCGCACGGAATTGAACCACGATCAGGCTGCTGGGGCTGTCTTCTTTCAAGCCCCTCTTCCCCCCCCCGCCCCCGGCCCGTTGCCTTGGACAGAACATCTAGATATTGTAGGCCGGGAAAATCAGACCTGTCAAGGAACATACATCTTCTCTCTGGAAGTGTCTTTAAAGGGTGAACGGGGTTGTTAATTTGTTTTGTTCCCTTCCCCACCCTGGACACACTGGTGGGAATAAGGGCTCTTGTCATGTTGTGAAAAATCTGGATAGTTAATGTTGAATGCTTATGAAATATGTATTAAGTGGTGCTGAGGAGGGCAACTGTACTACAGAGTCTTTGCAGATATCGAGTATAAAATACTGGAGAAGTCAATGGACATAACACGGCGCTGAATAGAAACAGATAATTAGCGATTCTTACTTGCCTGAGGTAAGCACAAGCCTCTGTAATGTCTTGATCTTTGTGCAAAGACCTAGTAAAGAAGAGCAACCTTAACAGAAACCTTATATTAGAAATAGGAGATTTTCATGACAAGAAAATATCACTGGAAGGATGAGTTGTCACCCATTAATTGACAAAAATATAGAGAAAAGCTTTTATTTAGTCTTTTTTACAAAACATTATTTTAAAACGTCAGTAATTTTTCCTGAGTTTGAGAAAACATAACACACATATGTAAGAAAATAGCATACTATATGGAATAAAGGCAAAGATATTAATGATTGCTAGTAATTTGTCAAGTTATGTTAATGAAACCTATTTTTAAGCTCATAATATATACTGCTTCTCCTCATTTGAAGTCCTGGGAGCATTTTTTCGTGTGGCGTTACAGAAAGGACTGCACCACTATAAGCTTCTATACCACTTGCCTGAATTATTTTATATTGCATCAACCATTTTCACACACACACAGTGTGGTAGGGGTTGGAAGGGACCTCTGAAAATAATCTAGTCCAACCCCAAATTTTATCAAGTTGAGAAGAAAATACATCCATCCACATGGATAATGCACTTCTGATAATTTTTTTTTTTTTAATGCTTGATGTCTGGAGTCATACAATGTATATGATACTGTATCCCTTATATGTGTTCAAACTTGTTAGGGTACTACTGAGACAGGTTTGAAGTGTAAAATGATGTGTGGTCTTGCAGGTGATCTCTTTCAGATCTTTGTTTACTTGATGGAAAAAGTCTGCTGTGGTAATTCCAAAGGTCAGCTTTTAGTTTGAATGTTTGTAAATGTGAAATTCGAATTTAAATTGTAAGAAGTGGAAGTTGACTGCCAGATCACAACCAATCGAGTGGATGATTTTAAAAGGGACATGTTATACTAAATAATTGTGGTTGTTTGCATTGTAAATGAACGAACGTTTTTGTATTTGTACCTCAGCTGTGTGAGAAATGGGGTTGGTTCTTTTTGCCTTGTTTCAGAGGTTCTTTGATTTCATGTTTGCATCTTTAGGATTGTTCAGCCCTTTGCTGTTGGTGTTTTCTAAGTGGCAGTCTTACTGGATGTGGGGAAAGGGTGCACATCTGCAAGTTCTCTGCTGACAGTCCCAACGGGCTGGAAAGGGGAGCGTTGGACCTTGCGGTGGTGTGGGAGGCCTTGCACCTCAGAGGGCTCTGTTGTCACCGCGGAAGAACTTTTTATTTCTACAGTTCTAACTGAACTCCCATCGAGGTTGATTTGGATTGTGTAGATTCACAGCCTTCTTTTGTCTCGAAAAAGCCTTGTAGTTGTTGCTAGTTGATACCTAATTGATTACATCAGCAACTGAGTGTGGGATAACCGAGTTCTGTTACTGACCCGACAGAGCAGCACTGAGCGAACTGGAAGATGTCATATGCTGTAGGTCAAGTGAGTCTTGCGAATGCACACACTGATTGGTGTAGAATGAGGGAAAAATGAAGTTATTAATAATTTGCAGATGAGATATCGATGAGGCGTATGCTGTTCTGTGAAACTGCATAGTGGTTCCAGCGATACTGTCGCTGCGTGAGGATAGAAGGTCAGACTGTGTACAGTCATTCATGTACCTCTGGCAAATTTGTGGTGGTACTTACTGTATATATAGCCATAACTTGGAATGTGGTTATGATTAATGGCTTGGGTTTGGTAGAAGAGTGTGTCTGAGCAAGGAAATGGCTTTAAAGAAAAAAACATTGATTTTATTTGTATAAAAATAAACCACATTTTGTTAGCTTTTTTTCTTTTTAGATATAATGACAAGTTACCCTTGGAAGAGATGAAAATTGGTAATGACTTTCCACTGCATCTCTTGAAGTAGTGTATATCGGGCTAAAGAATTCTGTTTCTTTTTTAGGTCCCTTACAGTACTGAATTATGTATGTTTATGTATTGTTTTTCTGGGTATAGATGATTTGGATAGTTAAAATGTTGATGTTCTGGTTTTAAGAATATGTATATACAAATGTTAGGAATTCATCGCATTCGTGAATCATATTCTTCTTACTTTGAAATGTGTGAAAATTTAGGATAAAAGACCAATGAGAAATTTACAATTGATATTAGCTACGTTTACACTACTAAATCCTCTTGAAGTAATTGTTGAACACACTGCTTTTAAGAGTTTAATCTGTTTGATGGCTGTCCTTTTAGCTGTAAAATAGTGCAATAGACAGAAGAAACTTTGCTTGACCATCACTATGTTCCAGAACTTCACTTTGGGAAATTGAATAGACTTTTATAGTTCCAAACTGTTTGGCTAGGAAGCACGCTGCCTTTGATTTTGACATCATGGGGAACGAGCTGGTTATTTGCCTCCTTACGTAATGTATTTGTTTTTCATTAAACATTCTGATAAGGTCTTATTAAAGTACTATGTATTATTTATGGTATTTCATATGAAAAAGAGCTGAAGGGAAAATTCTATCAGCTTAGGACATTTGCAGAATAACAGCCTTTCTGTGCTGGAGAAAAAAAAAAAAAGAATGAAGAAAAGCATGACATACCCCTGTCAGAACAGGAGACTGCTCAAGGCAGAGAGAAAGAATGAGAAAAGGAGAAAGGACTTGGAAGGGGCTCATTTCTCCTCCTCACTCCCTCTTGCTCTGTGGTGTATGGGGTTTTTTGTTGGTGGATTGGTTTGGTGTTCTTCTGTCGCGGTTGTTTTGGGTCGGGTTTTTTGTGCTACAGAACAGCACAGATGACTTTATCTGGGCTGTTCTAAGAGATCAGTCCATGGTAAACTGCAAAAGCATGGATGTTTCCAAAGCCCAAACCAACCCCTGTATTGCTTGATTGTTTTGGTGGTGATTCAATCCATTGGTTTTGTTGCATTGACTGCTTTTGAGACAGAAAATGGTGTAATAACTGAATCTGCTGGAAGTCTTTGGTTTTGCATGAAGACGTAGTGGATCTAAATCAGTCTCTGAAGCTTGTGTGGGTGCAGGTATGTGTGCGCACATGTAGAATGAAAAAGAATTTTTTTTTTTTGTAATACAGTGCCTGAGTTGCAGTGACATGTTTTGTATATGTTTCCAGTTAAGTGGGGACTATTATTTGTTTTTAAGGCTTGATCTTAATATCAAACCAGTTATACTGTTGATGAAATAAACTTCTATTGTATGTGGGTTATTTACTTGTTGTTAACATTAAACTCTTGATCTAAGGTATGTTTTTGTGGGAGTTAGATATTCTATAAAATAGGCAATTTTAAACTCTTCTGCAGAGTCTTTTTAAAAGGAACCCCTTCAAAACCTCAGGTGCTTTGAGGTTTGACCTTCTTTCCTGAAGAATTAATATTTAATTCATTTGCCAAATTCTAATTAAAAATAGTAGTATCTTCTGTTATATTTCAGTTCTAAGTAAGGAAAAAAAAGAGACTTGTAATATAGGACCTCAAGGACAAACTGTAATATAAATTATTTGATTTGCAGGTCACATCCTACTTTATTACATAAAGACTAACTAGATCTACTAATGAATAATTATTACTCCATAAAATAACGGGAGGGGGGTGGGGGTGGGGGGGAGGAGAAAAAGCCTGCAAGAGTGGAATACTAATTTGAGGTATCACTCTCAAAGTAAAAAGTAAACATTAAATTCTGAAAATTGCAAATGTAATTTTTCCATGTAACCTGATAGGGCAGTCCTTTGTAATAGCTTGACTAGCTGTCAAATAAATTTGTAATTTCAGATGAGATGGGGTTTAGACCGATTTTAAGATACAGTCTTTATCCAAGCCTGCTCCCCTCCTCCCAGTCAAGTAGACACAGTGTGCCACAGAATTTTCTTTCTTTTCTGGTGTTTCTGCTGCAGTGGTTACACAGATAAGTCACAGTTTCACTGTAATGCTTTTATAGGCTTCTAGACGGTGAATGAAACATAGATGTAAAATTAATTTGTGTTTTTAAAAAGCTCGTTTACTGATAGCACTGTCTGTTCACTGGAATCCTCTCGATTAGCTAAGATTGTCTCCCTTCCCCACTTTTTGCTTCATACTTTTGTTCTCAGAAGGGGAAAGCCCTTTTCATGTCAAGTGTGAGTCCTGAGAGGGGGAAAAAAAAAAGTGTGTGTGAGTGTGTATGTGTGCGTGCAGAATCATAACAGGCATTCGGTCCCAGCTGGGCAATGACACTAATTGCCCAGATCTCATGGATGCCTGTGATGCAGCACGCTCACTTTCTCTCCTTCCCTATCCTCTCCAGGGATTTTTAAAATGCAGTATTTGAATTTTGGTGAGTGGTAAAGACCCTGCCCTAGGACCCATTTGACAAATGAGAAGCTGTGCAGCATCAGCACCAGCCGACTGAGCCTCACTGAGTCAATCTCTCTCTCTACTAGTCAGCAGCTACTGTTGTGAGACAAGCTTCAGCTCTCGCTGTCATTGAGGAAGTTCCATTTGCTCATCAATAGGCTGCAGGCTGTGTCTTCTTTTTTTTTGCCTCTGTTAAAAATTCGTAGTTTAAATCTACCAAGTTGCCTTAGCTGACAAATGAATGTAGGGATCTAGCGCTGGGGGAAAAAAGGCATTCAAGAAATACTGTTTCTTACTTAATCAAAAGGAAGAAGAAGAAAAAAAAAAAAAACCCCGTAGTGACAAGATAGGGTAACGTGCTTGCATGCAAGCCCCCTCACTTGTTCTACGTAGACTTCAGAGCAACACCATGCAGCATCCCCTCACGGGTGCAACCTGCGTGGCACTGCCGAATGTGGGCATGTGTCCCCAGCTCTCCTGTGCCTTGACTTTTATGTACTTACAGCAGGTAAGTTTGCTTAACTTTTTTCCTTTCCTATAGTGCCTGCTTTGTCAGCATCGTTTGGGGGATTTGTAATCTTGGAGATATTTTTTGTGTGGAATAGACTGTATAAATGTCTCCCACTGTGTGGAGTGGCTGTTGTGCCTGCACTTAATGGTGAGAGTGAGTAGGAAATGTTTTAACAGAGCATCAAGCCTTTGCTTTTTTATATATATATATATATATTTTAAAATGTCTGTATTGGTGCTGTTTATAGATATTTAACACAGTACTTTGACTGCATTTCTCGTGGATACTGTAGCAGAGTTTCAGCCATAAAGGGCTGCTCTTTATTCACTTGCAGGCATAAATTATACTTCTAATGTAAATGTGCCCAATGGCAATTTTGTTAAGCCTTCTTTGAAGCCAGGAATTTTAAGGCTGTGTTGAAACATGCTGCTGATTAAAATCAAGCTGATTTTTAGTTCACAAAAAAAAAAAAAAGGAAAAAAGAGGAAAAAAATTATAAAGCTCTATCTGTGCAGAATTAATACTTCTATCCCTGAAGTATATTGAATGGGTTTTAAAAAAATGTGCTATCAGTAAACCAATACCAATTTCTGGTACGTTTTTAAGATTTATTACTATTATTATTCATTTCATAGAATTTTTGCTTTTAGGGGTTTTTAAAAAGTATTTCTACCCCTTTCTCTAAATTGTTTACTGTTTGGTACCCTCTCTCTGCTAACATGAAACAAATAACTGGATAATAACATATTATTTTTTTATTATTTTGGAATCATCATTATATTCTATTTCTCTATTTTATAACTGAGTCCACCATTATAGAGAGTCATCTAGTAAGTATGTAGAGCCCAGGCATTTTATGATACAAAAAAAAAAAAAAAGGTTAATCATGTTTATTCTGTTACTTTCTGCTGAAACTTCAGGGGAAGAAAATTCTTGTGCCTACTGTAACAAATAGGGACATTTCTTCCAAGTTCCCCTACAATAGCTTGTATGCATATTGACTTCAATGAAACAATCTAACTTTATTTCTGTATTTACAAATGCCTGAAAGATGTTCTACAGTATTTCAATTTGCTTCTAAAGATAAAATAGATTTAAAGCTTATTTTTGCTTGAGAATATTTGTTTTCTATTACTGCTGAAAGAACAGAACTTGAGTATTTGCAGGACATAAACTCTTCTATAGCTTTTTTTTTTTCTTCCATAGTGTAGGATAAACCATTTCAGACCAACAGCATGGGAGTGCATGATAAAAGATGTGTATGCCCTAGATTATACATGTATTTGGGAGGGGTTCCTATGTCAGCAATTAAAATTTGCAGCAGATAAGTATGATGTATTTAAAATTTAAGTAAATTACAAGTAATTACTACAATATATGTTCTTAGTAGTTCTGTATGCTGGATATTTTGGAAATGACATGTATAGATCAGCTTTAATGATCCAGTGTGACTTGTGCACTCACTGGTTGTATACAGAATGTACTCGTGTATTTCGTTGCATTTGTTCTTTTGAGTTTGGCAAACAATTTGTATGTTAAAGACCCAGCTTTTGAGAGGAAAAATGTGAATTAAGGTGAGAGGTCAACATGGCCACACAAGGAGCTGATAAAGGATAACATAAAGATGAGGTTAGGTGTTATAATAACCTTCCTGTGTGAGCTATTGCAGTATCATTATGCAAACACATCTATAGTATGGCACTGCTTTAAGGTTTAAGAAACTATGCAACCATAATGATTACTTTAAAATAGTGAATTCAATTCCATCTATTCCATTTGAGAGAAAGAGGAGAAGTGATTGCTAATGCACTTTACAAAGTGCTATATCTAGCGGATAATTTTTAACTCTTTAAGTGGATTCACTGCCACACTGAAAGAGTGTTTTTCTTTAAAAAAAAAAAAAAAGCTTGCTTTCTTGTCTGATTAGTCCTGTTGTCAGTTTAGAATCATTCTGCCTTTACTAATCACAATTATATATAAGTTTAAAAGTCATCTGAATTCCTGAGGATAATGTTGGTAGGTTCAAAATTCTGTGCTTGTTGCTTCCTTTGAACATTGGTTGACATTCTAGTTATTCTGGATTCCTAGAGAGTCAGCTAATTATCATCTTAATTCTGATAAGATTTATTATTTTATGTATTTGGTTAAGTATTTCCTTAGAAACAATGCTACTTTATCTCAGAATTATTCAGGCAGAAAGATAGGACTGTGGTGATACTACTTACAAAGCTAGTGTAACATGATGGTGATTTTAAATAGGAGAAGATAAGAAGTGGTTTATATTTTTGAAAAACACTAATGAACTTCTACCGTGACAGGCTATTTGTTTTTGTTTGTTTTTTTTTTTCTATTTTTCCATATCTGATGATTTCTAGCAAACCTACAAACCATGTTTTGTATGTTTTGTGCAACTATCACTATTTCAGTGCAACTGTAAATATTTTTCTCACTCTGTAAAGTTGTCTATCGATCTTAAATACTGGTAACCTAAAAGCTTTATCTGGCAACTTAACTAGTGATTCCCCCCATCTGTGGACCCTGTGACCAGCGCTATATAGACATTATGTGAACCTATGGAGTATTTTCTTCCTCTGGAAATTGCACTTCAGATGTTTCTGCTCACTTACACCTCACATAAAATTAATTCAGACATCTGTATTACAACTGAGCTCTCAGTTGTTAAACCTTACTATCTACTTAGTATATATGAAAAACTTTTTTCTCTATTTTTCTGTGTATCTGCTAAATAAAGTAGTATTCTGTCACATGTAAGTTTGATAATTGGATATATGTCTCTCCTGAAAGACTGTAAAAGGCACCTCAAGATGGTCAGACCAGTCTTGCTGTCAGTAAATATTTATGTAACCATGAGGATAATAATTTTAGGAAGTGTAATAATCATTTGGGAAAAATCAGAGTTTTGGTAGTCATTTAAATCTGGCCATTATTTATTTGC
This sequence comes from Coracias cyanogaster, assembly GCA_033124195.1. Taxonomy (NCBI): domain Eukaryota; kingdom Metazoa; phylum Chordata; class Aves; order Coraciiformes; family Coraciidae; genus Coracias; species Coracias cyanogaster. The sequence goes on along the minus strand of JAVSBS010009304.1, from coordinate 9,326 downwards.
TAAACTAACACTGCTTGGTCGGTTTATTTAGTGTAAATTGATGAATTGTTTTCCACAGTATACCCACAGAGGTGCTCTACTGCTGTGTCCAGCGTTAGAAACTTAAGTTTTTGCTCTGATACCTTCCAAGTTTCACTTGTATATAGTGTTTTAAGAGCTAAGTGAGGATCCGATTTTTTTTTTTTAAACAGTTTGTGCATACAGGATGCTTTACCTAAAAACATTTAAAGCTTAACTGTTGAAAATAAAGTTGGAAACAAAATACAGAGGCCTAGTTCGCACTATAGATTAACTGTCAATAAGATACTCACTTGGAAAAGCCAAAAAACCCTGAAGGATGCTTCCGAGTTAGTTAAGCTATTTGAAATGGTTTGAAATTATTTGGATATTCTCTTACTAATATGCTTCTAAATTCAGAAATCCAGGAAGAGTTTTCAATCAACATTTAAACCAAAACGACTGTATCAGTGGCAGCAATGCACGGGAGGAGAATATGTGGTTTTGATTTGGAATATTTTACTGCATCATTATAAAGATAGGGACAGTTGGGAAAACTGTAGATGCATTTGGGTTAGAATTTTACCTAGTGTCAATATTTACGGATACAGGAAAAGGGAACTTGTAGTGGACCCTATCATTTGGTATTGTTTTATGGTGTCAGAAACAGCTAAATACATCTCTTTGCTCTTCTTCTTAACTCGACACAACCATGCAAGAAATAATTTCTGGCTACAAGCTTACGTCCAATGCTAGTGTAAAAGTAATTTTTGCAGCAAAATTTTGACCACTAGTAAATTGGGATTTAACCTGTATTAATGGAGGCTTAGTTCTGTTGACTGATATTTCCCTCTGCTATATGTTTACCTGGTCGTAAGGTTATTTAGTTGGTATTTTCTTAGCAAAGTAACAAAATCAACTGTTGTTTTGGAATATCACATAATAATCTACGTCATAGTGTACAGTGCTGCTGTCATTATTTTGAAATTGGTAATTTTTTTTTCTGTTTAATGGTGATAGATGTGCTTTGGTTTAAATAGTGAAGTGGTTTGTACAAAGGGTAATTCCTCTTAAATGGAGCAATTGCTCATAGTGGACATCCACAGATCGAAAACAATTGAACTGAAACTTCAATATCAACCTTTTCTGTCTTTAACAAGAAAGTAGTTCACGGTACAGCTCTCGTATCAATGATAAAAAGAATCCACCATGAAAATAAAACAAAACCCAGCAAACCCTCCATCTCTACCCCAGCTATTCCATTAGTGCTTACATGGTAAATTAGTGTAATTTTATTTGGGCCTTAAGCATTATGACTATGGAGAAAAGCTGAATTCTCCACTCAGTTACTTATGTCATGCTTCTGGATCTGATGATTTATAGGAGTCTGAAAGACTTTTATCATATTCTTTCTTCATGGCTTAATTCAACGTTGATTTATTTGGTAGCATTTTCAATTGATGTAGTCAATAGTGTCAATAATGGAATAAGGATTAGAACAGATTATCTTTGTGCTCGAATTGTGTAAAGAATTAAAATGGATGAGCAATTCCTGGATACAGTTTACATTTTTCTATAGAGCACAAACACATCGATTGCTGAATGCCACCACTGCAGTTACAGTTCGAAGTGTGTGGGTTTCGCATTTTATAGTTTAGCGAGTCTTTGAAAGATCAGGTATGTTAGTTGAATGCAGTAACTGATGTTTTATGGTGACGCTGTTTAAGCCTATCATGAGAACACTGCCTTTCTTTACCTAGTCCATTTATAGTACCCACTCCCTCTGTGGCTCTCCTGTAAAATCAGTTTATCTGACTTGAACTTATGAAAATGTTAAGCATCTGTTAGCTTACAGATTGGAGCCTTTGCCCAATTTTGTTCCTCGGTTTGCTATTTCATGGCAATTTTTGTGTAAGAACATACAACCTCTGCTTATGACTGCATGAGTGAAAAGAAGTCCACGTTCCTAATGCTCACACACCATCTGTTTTTCTTACAGCTGGGCCTGGAATAATTGTCCAGTAGCGGATGGACTGAGGGCAGGCGATCTTTTCAGGGTTTTCTGATTCATTTAACCAGCTCCACTGCCCCAAGAGAAACATAGTGCTTGTTTAGTCATATGTATAGGGCAAAAAAAACGTATATACTTTGTTGGATAAATTATAGTACTCTGTTAAAACAACAACAAATAAAGGGATTCCTGTGCCACAAGCATCCTGTGGATGCCTGTGCAGCTAAGGGGGCACTGTGGTGCTCCTAGGGAATGGAAGTGCATGAATGAAACGCTCCTCAAAAGGGGGGACTGTAATTGTTGCATCCTGAAGTGCTGTTAGTGCCAAGGAAGGAATGATGTCTTGATGTGCCGTTTATCTTAATTAGCATAAATAAGATCATTTGGTATTCACCAATAAACTTGGAAGCTGGTATTTGAGACTCCACCTCTGATTCAAGCCAGGTTTACATAGCTTTTGTCTCACCAGAGCTGTTTCATTGTTTTCCAGAGACTAATGAGAAGTGGCTTAGAGATCAAGGCTATAGCAGTAATTCTGAGTAAGAGCTAGTTTGGGGCATTTAACTATAGCATCGTCAAACAAGGTCAGGCTCTTCTCACAATAGTAAGAGGAGGTGCTTTAGTTAAGTACTCCCCTCTTTAAATACTCAAAGAAGGAAAAAAAGCCAACCAAACCCCACCGAAAAAAAAAAAAAAAAGAAAAAAGAAAACCCAACCCCAAATACAAAACTCCCCCAACCAACCAGATTCAGTTAAGAAGGTTACTTGCTGCTTTGGAATATAAGAGTGAGAGGAGTTGCAAAGGAGCTTCCAGGTGGCAGAAGCAGGTGAATATTTTTGGCTTAGCATCATTGTTTATATAACTGGGCTCTTTGAATATTTCAGCTGGAAAGTGATGGCTGGATTTTCTGTTGTGAGCTATTTGTAAGTTGTCACTATTCATTGATATTTGCTAAATATGTATATAGATGGATATTTTCTGAAAAAAATCTGTGATGTGGTATTTTATGCCCAGGAAGATGTGCAGCGGTTATATAAGCAGAGGCTTTTCTCAGGGCAACTAGTAGGTATTTCATGCAATTTGTTTGAATTTTTTTAACCAGTAACCATACAATACTAGACTGAAGTGTTTTTTGGTTTTCAATGTGTATATTTTGGAACTGGTAAATAAATACTATCATTATGTTAATATTTATTCCATTTAAAATATGTTTTAAGTATGCAATACATAGCATAAATGAAAGTGATGCAAATTGTGACACTAGAATTTATCACCTTGCTTTGTAGAGTAAGAATAATGTTAGTGGAGAAGAGAAGTCAACACCCTCTAAGAATCCTTCAAGCTTTCCTGCTTTTTAAAGGTGTATGTGCGACTGATTTATCAGTTTTAAAGTGTGATGTGTAGTACAAGAGCTCTCCTGAGGAACTCCTGTCATTTCTTTGCTAGCATTGCTCATTTACTTCTGAGTTGCCTAGTGCAGCGCCATTGACTTCTTTTACATTTTGCTTCCCCTCCTACTCTGTCAGTGCAGCAGCCCAGTGAATTTAATTAGAGAAAATAGCATATCTAATGTCTATAGTATCCCGACTAGTTGTAGTTGGGCCTTTGGTCTTTTGCACTGTAGCAGGCTCCAGCTGTGGAGAGATCTCGCTGTGTTTTGATCCTGCTCTTTCTCGTTGTGTTGAACACATGCAGAATCAAAATTAGATACTGTAGTAAGAACTGAAGTGTTTAGTGTATTATTTTTTGTTCACTGTGAGTCACTGATTTTTATGTTTTTCCACCAGATAGGAAAGAAAGTGTGTGGTACTTTAGAATTGAAATACTTAAGATGTTCAGATGCTCACGAGGAAGAATGCAAATGCTTTCATCTTAGACCATATTTGCAATTTACCTTTTGACCCTTTATATCAAAACATGCCAAAATTGTTGGTCGTCTTCTCTGTAACATCTTGAATATGCCTTTTTTTGTAACTGTGCATAAATTTAATAGTATCTTCTCATATATTTGTGAGGTATGTATCTACTTACAGTTATGATATGCCTTGCTTCAATTCCTTATTGGCTTGCACTAACATTTATTATTATGTAGTTTTGAAGACTGCTTCTTTGGTTTTGTTTACCATAGCCTCATCTTTTATAGCTGTCTTCATTACCTCTACTGTGGCCAGCAAACCTTCTGTGAATTAAATAATTGCATGTATTGATTAGGGGCACAAAAGTTTCTTCACAGACAAGGAGTGATAAGAAGTGATAAGCTTATGTTTTCATAATGGCACTCTTTCATAAGGCAGTGTGAATTCCAAGTATTTGTTTGAAATAAGTTTCAGTAAGCATTACAGAAGGAGACAAAAACCTGTTCGAAGTTCTCCCAGAGAATAAGATCTTGTCAAAACAGAGCTAGTGTGAAAATTTGGAGGTGAAAAGAAGTCAGGCAGCCCATATATTCAATGAGTGTCCCCTCCTTTCTAAGCTTTTTTTTCCTTGTCATGCGTTAGTCCTATCCCTGGGATGTTACATGGCTGCATAGCTCAATTAATGCTCTATGGCAGGAGGAGGAAAAAAATGTCTCTCTCTTGTCAGAAGCGAAGTTATTTACTTTCAAAAGCTGACAGAATAGCACTGCAGGGGCTTCATTTATTTCCGTTCAGAATGTCATTATTGTGTAATGCAGAGGGACTTCTGCATGCATTGCAGGCTTATTCTGGTAATCTTTAGTCTGCTGGATGGCTGCAGAAGTGTAAAATGGCACACTGGAATGTTTCCCTGTTCTGACTTCAGCGCGTTCACTTTTGCAAAACTGCATTCCGAGCGTCTTAAATATTTACTGCTTAGATGGCGATAAATTCGTTTGTTGGTGGTGCTGATGCTTGATACCTTCAGAATCGTGCTCTGGCCTAGCTGAAAGACTGATTGTATCCTTAGTTACCTTTATAATGTGTGTCATTTTTTCCTGATGGGTAGCATATGCTTTGAGACTGCTTTTTCAGCATTACTCTCTCTCCCTCTCTCTCACACACGCTCCTTAGTTTTCCTAAGCCTAGCCTGAAAAGGAATATTTTAGTGCAGGATGTTTTATAAAGACTACTTGCTATTTCATTTCAAGGTTTGAAAAAAATTCTACTTTTTGGTTGTATTGCACATACTTCCGAGGCAAAAAATAAAAGTAGCTTTGATGTTCCCTATCCAAGTTTAGTGTGTGTCACTGCAAAAATGCAGGAGTGTTCAGAAACTGCCATTCCAAGAGTTTTGGTTTGTATTTCCTTTCCCATAGCTATACCATCTTTTCCAGCTCCACTTAAAATACGACACTCAGCACACGCACATGAAATGGCCTGTTGCTCTGCGGAAAGATTTTTTTTTGGTACACCTAAAGTAAAAAGACTAATACAGGTAACTGCGGGACATCCTCATGCCCAGATGTTGCCCTTCTGTCTGCCTGCTTTAAAAAAAACCAAACTCCAATGGAAAATTACTTCCTTTGGAGAGGAGTCACCTTTTCAGCGATAGTTGATGTATTTTTTTGTTATTGATGTTAAGACTAACCCCACTCTCAGTAGGCTTTTTCAGTTTCTTTTTCATTTTAAAGCGGTAAACGAAACATTTAAAATTTAAGAATTTCTTCATTAGTGCTAGGTTTCATTTCAATGCAACTTGTCTTTAAATGAAGGGAAAAGGATTCTGCTTCTAAATGGGCTTGCTTGCTTCTTTCCTTTTCTCTTCCTTTATTTGCAGACATAAAATCCAATAAATTTCTATTGCAGTTGCTGGGCTTGGGGGAGAAAAAGCAGAGGAGAAGTACAAAGCTATTGGGAAGCGTCAAACACGGAGAATGATGAAGTACATTTCATAGCAGCCAATTCCAACCCCAAAATCCCTGTTGTGCAGGAAGGCTTTCCAGCTCGCACAGGAAATTCAGCCATTGCACAGCATAGTGTTAATGATTTATACACCCCGCACCACTGCTTTTGTTCACTAGCAGAGGCAGGTTGTGTTAATAAAGGAATTTCAGGGAAAAGGATCCCGGCATGCTGAGTTGTTTTGCTCAATGCGGTGGTTGCTGCCTTCATAAATCAAAGGAATTTAGTGCTTTACAACCTTTCAGAGCTGCTGCGGGTGGTTGTTTTTTTCTTTTTTTTAAATCCGATTCACCTAGGAATATTTTCATTTCTTTTCTATAAAGAATGAATGAACTAGTGGATGAGATCTATCTCAGCTGTTTTAAGGTTGATTGGTTTGCTTCACAGTGGCATTATACTTCCATTTGTTTTCCATTTGGTATTTATGCTTTATGGTGTTGTCTATGGAAAGAGGCTAGCATAGTTTTATTAACATAAAGAGATGCAGATCACATTATATTCCGTCTTGGTACTTAGAAATAACTAAATAGAATATAAAGGCAAAATATCTTTGCAGTAAATAAAGCAAATTTCTATTCTTTATCTAAAATAAAAATTAACAATACATATTAAAGCATTTATAAATTTTAAATCAAAGTAATTTTTATCACCAGAAATACACTTCCATGGTCTTTTGCAGTGACTGGGTGTTAATTTTCAAAGATTTTTTAAATCTGGAAACTTGATTTCTTAATGGCATCTGCAGGACTGGTTGCTTAATTTAGTATTAGTTTATATAACAATTCTTTTCAAATAATGGATAGATACTGATATTGCCATAGACAATACATATCTACATTTGATTACAGAAATGGTGATACAGAAGGATGGTTTTAAAAGAAGCTCTCAAGTTCCAAGGCGAAACAGCATATTAAACAGTGTTGTGGGACACTGTTCTAGAAAATGAACACTTGGTTTGAGCCTTATGGAGTCTATTCTTGACTTTGCATTAGTGTTTTACAAAAGGGTGGGGACTAGAAAATATTACAGGGCAAGTGTTTTGTAGCTAACGGAAATCTGGCTTTCCAGAGAAATCTGAAGACTTGGTGTCACACAGCAGGGCACGAGTGGTTTAGTCTGTGGGTCATTCGGAGCCATTGATTCGTGTGGCTTTTGCTTGCAGAAAGCGTGGCTGCCCTGTCCTGGCTTGGTTGCGATAGAAAAGATGGTTCACTCCTAGCTCTGTGGAAGTCAACAACGTGGGAATCAGTATCATGGAAGTTAAAGCTGCTTAATACCGAGAGGAATGTTTTGTTTGTAGTTTGTTCTGTGGTCTGAAGGCAGACAAATACCTCCTTTCCCATTTTCATCACTGGTTTAAATATCACAGATTAATACAAGGCAGGTGCCCAGTAAATGAGGTTTATGTTTATAGAGCACCATTTTTCTATTTGTTTGTCCTCTATTATTTGGGTGCGTGAGTGTTTCATTGTATTTAATTATGTCTGTGAGGCACAAGACAACAGTCAACATCTGCTCTATTGTTTCCTTGGTTTACAGATAGCTTTGATGGGTTATTAAACAATCTCTTTTTCAAACAGAGAACAGGGAAACAAGCTGCACCCATATTATGTAATTTTGTAAAGGTACATTATGTAATTAGTTGTCTGGTATTTGCACAATTCTCTTATTTGGGTTGAATAAGTGCTACTCCATTAACAAAACGCGATGATCTCAGGCAGTTTTTATTTAATAGTGAATTTATAGTTTATAATAAATGGGTTGAGTTGATTTTGCCACTACTAAATTGATTCCACCATTTCAGGTTTTATACTGAAATAATGCTGGAGTTGTGAAGGCTAATACAAAAATTAGAAATGTGTACTAACTTCCATTTATTACTGAAACAGCTACTGATGAACTCTCAGTGATTGCAGAAAAAGTAGTAATTAACGTGAATTATTTTTTAATAGAATAGCATCAGCTGAGGAAGGCAATGCCCACGCGGTTTTTACTCTGACAGACCTTGCTCAGGGCAGACAACCCTCAGTGTTTGCCTGCCAAGAGAAGTTGTAGTGGATGAGCAGGGAGACAGCACTGTACAGCCTCACTCTTCTATACATGGATTTCCTGTTGAAGGGGTCCTTGCTGCTTTGTGTCGCACTGGTGTCCACTATACTTTCTCTAGATGGATTAAGGTAAATCTCTGAAAAATGCCAACAGTATGGGATTGGTTTTGCCTCAAAAATAAGATGTAGAAGAAAAATTTCCAAACGCTCATGATGAATAGTGCTAAAATTGGGCATTTTGTGGCTTTTATCATTGCAGAAAGTCACCTATGAAAATTGGTAACAGAAGAACATGGGTTTGTAGGATTTTCACGACTCTTGAGCTGCCACTGTCTACCGTTACAGAGCTACAGTTATCTATGGCTGCTTCTTACACGTGTACATTTGAGGCCTTTGCAGTACTGTTCATCTAAGGTGGACGTTTTCCGTACACCGGTTTGTCATTGAAATGAAGTTGTTTAGTATCATTTGAGCATGAACTGAACTACTCCTTGTATACATATAGAGAACCAAATTCAAAGGGAAAAAAAAGCCCTGAATCATAAGCATTGTTAGTCAGAAAAATTTGTTATTATGTAGGACTCATGTTCCAGGTGGTTGTTTAAATGTCATTTTGCAAAGTGACATTCAGTTTTTAGCATAGAATGAAAATTCCTCACTTTTTTTGTGCAAGGGCTTGTGAGAAATACTTCAGAATCTCCCTCTCACCTATCCATGTGCATCAGCAGTAAAAGAGGTGAACATAAACCACAGATTTCAAATCTATTCCTTCAAGTGTCAGTAAATGCTCCCCAATGGAGAAGGAGGATTACACTTGCAGTTGTGACTCTCCACTAACGTGACAAATGGGATCTCAAGCTAGGAGCTTCTAAATACAGTTTTCTAAAAACCAAAGAAATGCCAGGGTAGGGCAGTTTAAGGCAGTTTATTTTCAAGCTGTTTCCAGAAACCCACTGCAAGGTGAGGGGAACTGGGGTTTTGTTTGGGGTTTTTTATAATGGTTATTGTGGAAAGGCTTGGTAGGCTGTGTCTCTTGGGAACTGCTCATTATAAGCAAACGTGTTTGTAAGTAGTAACAACAGGCAAAGAGAAGGCTGAGGTACTCAATGACTTTTTTGCCTCAGTTTTCACTGGCAACCTCTCTCCTCACAGCCCTCCAGCTGATGGCCCACAAGACAGGGAGCAGGTAGACAAAGTCCCTCCCACTGCAAGCAAGGATAAGGTTCTTGTCCAACTGAATCAGTCCATGGGACCTGATGAGATGCATCCCAGAGTACTGAAAGAATTGGCTGGTGCAGTTGCCAGGCTGCTCTCCATAATATTTGAGAAGTCGTGGCAGTCAGGTGAAGTCCCTAGCGACTGGGAAAAGGGAAATATCGTACCCATCTTTAAAAAGGGTGAAAAAGATG